>WAAB01004182.1:29601-44628 GCA_013389865.1 Piaya cayana | reverse complement strand
TCCCCCTTCGAATCTAGTTTATAATACTAGAATCTAGTTTAAAATACTAGGTTCTAGATAAATATTAATGAATATGAGCAGAAAATTTAAATTTACAAAGGAAAATTCAGTTATTTAAACATTTCTCTCATCCTATCGGAAAACAGAAGCATACCTTACAGCCTAATTTTCTCCACAAACTGCTCAACAAACTTTGGGTTTTTAATTTTAGATTCTTGCAGGAAACCTGATTTGAAAGCAAGTTACAGGGCACTGTGTACTATTGGTAAAAGTGCAAAAAAATAATGAATATAATGAATATACTTGATTTAAAAACCTCCGTTTGTATGAGCAGAAGAATGATATATCACATAGAATAAATTATTTACCCAAAATTTATGTTTATTAACATCTTTATGTTAATATAAATCTGTAAAATTTTTTTAGGTTTGACTAATGTCTTGTAATTTAACAGAACAGAAAATGAAAGTATTCCAGAGCTTTAAACTGTTTCAGCAGATTATTTAGGGTCATGTTGCTCTACAGTTGTCCAGGTGAAGTACTCATCACTCAAGTTGTCCATGAATTGTCGTGGTTGGACTCTGTGATCCGGTGGTCTCTTCCAACCTGGTTGTTCTCTGATTCTATGATTCTATGAATAAACTCAATATGAGTGTCTGTAGTACAGAGTAATCATGCAAAATACACTAGTTGTTATTTGTGAACCTTGAAAGCATACTGCCTGAGACAATAACTACATACAATTTGTTAATACAAAATAAAACATGGGAATGTTGTCAATGATAAATCTGTACAGGAGGGCTTTAGACATTTCTAGATGATCCTACCATTTGAAAATCAAATTGCTGAAGTCATCAATAAGTACAGAAACTATAGATTTCCTTTTAGTCTCTTTAGTCACATCTGGTTATAACTTCTCCTTGCATTTGGAAAGCTGTGATTCTAAATCTCATAACTACAATTACAAGGAAGTTTGCTTGGTTTTGAACAATGTATTATTTTATATTTTTCACATATTTTTAACTGTAACTTATTGAATTGGGGAGTAATATGTGTCAGTAATTTGAACTGTATATTTAGGCTGGAAACTAGCTCCCTGTTTGATATTTTCCTAATTATGTTAGTTACTATATTGAAGCTAGGAAATTTTGTGACTGAAGTTGGGAGAAAAAGGTCATCAGTAACATTTAATGAAAGGAATTATGACAAGGAATCCACCAAAATGTGAGTGTGCACCAAAATTTCTTGCAAATAATGAACAAGGTCTCATAGAGTCCATAATTTTTACTAATTTAATTTTATGGGGTTTTTTTCCTAAGTATTTTTACTCAGGACTTTATGCTAATATAACTACTCTAGGGCACAAATCTTCACTTCTTAAACATAATCTGTAATAATTTTGTAGATGTCTTTTTTTCATTTTATCAAATGTTACCAGATTATAACAGATCAGGAAAAAAATGTTATGTAGACAAACATACTGTCTGTGCTTTTAAAATTAGCTTTCATGATTATTTTGAAACCAGTCTGTGTCCTTGAAATTCCCTCATCTTCATGCTTTATAAAGAGCACAACAACTTTATAATTTTAAAAAAGAGAAAGATATTCTCAATGAATTTTTCAAATTCGTAATTATTAGCAGCAACAAAAAATAAGGATAAGAGCTGTAGTACTAGCTTATTGCCGTATCTAAATAATACAAACCAGAAAGTTGCAATTATGTTGTATAGCTGAATGAAACAGACCAAAACAAATGAAAGTAACAAAAAACATTTAATGTGTGCATCACTGACCCTTGTGTCCATATTAGATCAAAAGAGATAATGAACCTCATTCACAAAAGTTGAAAAAGCCACAGTGAAAATGAAGAAACACAATAATCAAGATGAATATGGTATCATTAAATTAAACTGTAAACTAAGGATAAGCAATTGGAATAGTAACCTCAGAACTCCATAATGTTAGTTTTCCTCTGAAAGCTATTACTGGATCTTCATTTTATTATAGAGTTAGTGAAATTTAGAGATAATAATATATTTAATTATTTTTTCAATAAGTAGTTTGTGCTATTACAGGTTTACACTGAAATACGAATTTCAAACAAAACGAGCATTTCACATTTGCTAGAATTATGCTATATATGTCATCCCACAAATAAATTCCAATATAGACAATTTTCAGCTCTATATTTTATAATACTTTTATTTTTCCAAAGGTTGCAGTTGAATTCCCAGATCCCTGTAACAAAATAGCAGAACAGAAGACAAATGCCGTCAGTTTGGCAAAGGGGGTTTGCTATTTGTAACAGAATATAACAGGGACAAGCCATTAGAGTTTCACTGGTAAAACCCTCTTATTTCTAGTTGTTGCATTGACTCAATATAGGTGAAATTTACAGCGAGATTCAGGTTTCTTAACTGTATGGCTAATAAACCCCACTGAATACATGAATGATGTTTATGTCTTCTAAAATCAGTAAGAAGTCTTAAGATTGTTTTAGACTGTAAATTGGGTCACTGTCCATTTAAATTCTGCTCTTTGCTAATGCTTTTATTGTTTGGGAAGGAATAGTTTGAATAATAGAAAGATATCTTCAATAATGAAATAATGAATAGTAAACAATAAAAAGTACCTTGGATAATAGGAAAAAAGTCTGTATAATACATTATGTAAAATGCACTATTATCCAAATTATAGGAGATTTATTTGCATGAAGATATAGATGCAGGAAATCTAGGGGTAATCTGAAATTGACTCAACTGTTGCACACATTGGTGAACAATTTCTGAAAAGATTCATATTGTATAAAAACATGCAGAGGTAAACAAACTGGTTTTGTTATTTGTTTAGACTACAGTTCTTGTGAATTTGTGCTTGAGAGAATAGATTCATATGTGAATTCGGAAAGTAACTGAAATTATGTATGACCCATACTCTCTATGAATCTAAAGTAACTATGTTACAACTACCAAGTGCTTGAGAACTTTAGGATTAAGTACAGTATTTCTTACAAATGTTAATTTGATTATGTTTGGAGTGTCTCTGGTGATAAAGTGCAGAATCAGTTTCACCAAAAAATTCCCATAGAAGTTGCATTGTTTATCCTAAAGAGGTTGAGACTGAGAAGGAATATGTAAACTATCTTCAGTATAGAGAAGACGTTTGTGAAAAAGAAAGTAATTATTTGTTCTTTATATGTGTTGTGGGTAAGACAAAGGCGGATGCATTTGCATTGTTGCATAGAAAACTCATGTTAGATGCGAGAAGTAGCTTTAGTATGATGAAGTTAATGAAACAGAGGAGATACATTTATTGGAAGAGTGTTGGTATGTTGCTTCTCCATAGTCCTCAAGAACAATATGAAATACAGGAACTGAATCAACTGGTCCTCTCCTGGTGCAAGAGGAATGCTTAAGATGTAACAAATTTTTTTCCTTTAGGCCTTGGGGTGCACTGGGACACTCCTCCTGTTCCCTGATAAAATATTTCTACTGAAAATCATTAAAATATCTTTCAGCAGAAATTATATTAATATTAATTACTGAGTGAATTGGAGATATTGTCATTGGACAACTCATCTGTTTTCTGGGTAAGATGTCCAATTATGCTTTCACAAAAAGGAAAAAAACCCACCTTCTAAATGAAAATGCAGCAGCGACTGAGAGATCAGTGATTGCATTTGGGAAAGTATTTGCTGCTGCTAGGGAGCAGGCAGACTTCACAAACATCTAACTGAATATTTTGAGTAGGAAGACTGTCAGCTTTTCGGATACCCATAACATCAGTAATAATATAATTTGAATTTACGAAACCAAACAACTACTGAAAATGTAATTCAGTCCCATATCCACAGTGTAAGGCTACAAATTGCCATGACTGAAGCTGACACAGCAGGGGAATAAGTTTTAGTCTGAGGTACCTAAATGCTATGCAACTTCTACATTAAAAGTAGAAGGTCATGCTTTCACTGTACTATGCAGCATGCTATAGAAATCTCACCTCCAGAAAAATAGAATTGTATCAGTGTACTTTTTTGAATATGTCTATTTTAATTAAGCATGTTGAGAAATAGAACTGATTAGTCCAGGCACAGTGTCACCCTCCAATGACTATCCTGCTTTTGGGACCTGAGCTCACAATCCCTTATGACATATCACAGCATGATGCAAATGTGCTTGCTCAGATTGATGCTAGCTAGGGGGTGTCTCATGAAATTATCCTTCAGTTCTCCACTATATAAATCACAAAATCTATGCAATTTGGCTTGGCAAAGATAAAAACTGGATTATAAAGGATGTGAGATATAGTCAAAACATTTTGAACATAACTCTGATTCTTGTTGTATCTAGGAGAGAAATGCAGAGTATTCTATTTCTCAACAAACAGCATAAATAAAAAGAGAATATTGTGAACTATTGACAAAAAAATTAAGAAAGAAGAGACAGTCGTAAATTATTCTTAACTCCGAAGACTTTATTTCATCTATCACTTTTCAGTGAACTAAAACTTAGGCAGTTTTATTCTGCCTTGGAAGATTCTCTAGTTTATCCATACTTTCCATTCCACTTTTATACAAATCCATTAAATGTGCTTCACAATTGTATTATTATTCATGGATAAATTTGTAAAGTATGTCCAATTTGAACATTCAGCATTTATACGGACATTCAGATATAAGCATCCGGTAGATTTACAGACTGAATAGTTCATATGCTGCCTACACTTGAAATTCCGATATGGCAAAACGAATACTCTCTAAAAATCAAATAATTTTTTTGTAATAATTTAATATTTTCAGCAATTTCTGTTCCAAAACATTCTGTTTAACACTTAATATTTTTTTATTTATATCTGCTTTTGATACACACAGACTGTTATCCCTTTATTGTAGTTGTGCACACTTTCCTACTTGAATGAATTGAGATCCACAGCAAGAGCATCATTTATTGCAAAACCATTTTAATCATTTTCTCTGCAAGTACTCAAAACCAATTGTGTCCTTTTAGACACAATAAGGTGTCTAAAAGGATCAATCATCAGACTATATTTTAAGAATTGAGTTGGAATAACCTTCTGCTTCCTCAGATGCAAATAATATACATGAAAGGAAAGAAGAATTTTTTTCAATATTACAGAGAAATGTTAGATCAAGAATGATCATTAAATCTCATGAGGAAACTACTGTGAAGTTTTTGTCCTAATAGACATTTATAACTATTAAAAACATAAACTAAATTTAAGAAGAATACAATATAAAATATCTGTATCATGAGTTTCTTTGGACTTTCCACAAAAAATGGTAATTGAAGTGTTTCTTGCTTATTGTCTGATTGATTTTATGTTCATACAGAGAAGTGAAATGGGGAAATTGCTTTGCAGATGTCACATGCATGTAAAGACATTTTATCAAGTCCATAAGAACATATAAATTTAGTTGAGTTCTTCAAGTATATATAGAAAAAATATTTTAATGTATTCAGTGTAAATTTTTAACTTTTTAACTCCAAATTTTTATCTCTTTGCCAAGAGCATCAAGAATCCAAAATATAGAATTAATAAAAGGTTCACTGTCAGTAGAATGACAGCAGAGACATTTTTCAAATGTCCGGTGAGATTGCCTGTCTTCTGATATTTGTTGTATATCTTTCTGACATAGTGTTACCACATGTAGACAGATCTTATAACTTGTTTTGTAACAATAATCCTACTGAGGTCACAATGGAAAGGAAACATTCTTAAACAAACTTGTATTTGATTTACAAGTAAAAATTCTCAATATATTTTCTAATTACAAAGATCCTTTCATTCTGGTTAATCCATGAGGATTCTCTTGCAGAACTCACACCTTTTCTGTCTGTATTATATATCCAAAGTAAGAACACATTGATTTTGTCTGTGAAATACATGCTCATCTGTGGTTCAAGGACAAAAAGTCTATTTGTAGAGCAGATGGCATAAATGCTTCACTAAAGAATCACCACAATCTAACAATGGAAAATTCTTTTACTTGAACACCCGAGGTCTAATGGTATCTACAGTAATATGGGAAAAAAAGATTTTTCAAAATGAAAATGATTGTTCTCTTAGAAAGAGAGGTAAAAGGGATTTGGTGTCAGAATTAATTAAATTAATAAATAGGAGGAAAGATTTATTGTTTTGTGTGCATGGAGCTAGATAAAACAATAATTTATTAATCTTCTTTCAAAGTTGACATTACCAAACAAAAAGATTACGCATAAGTAATCCCTGTTCAGTCCCTGCGAGAACATGGATTTCCTAAGGCAGCTCTTTTTCCAGAAGGAGGTACTTAAGAAAACACATCCTGCTATTGAATTGCCTTATATCCCAGTTCAGAGCAATATATTGATGGCATGATTTTATAATCATGAAACTCTCTACTGACTTCCCTCCAGAGTCTTCTATTCCCTCTCCTGGTCTGTACCAGCTGGATATATAAAAAACCTCACTTTGCAGGACTGACTTTATGTCTTAAAATATTTTTCATTAATAGGAATAAAGAAAAATATTAAAATTTGGTTTGAAAAGTTTGAAAGTGTTTGTTGTTGAGTTTCCAGGTAAANGTTTTTTTAGAAAGTTGCAGGTCCTCTCCATTTAGCCTAGGAATGGAGCAGAACACCACCTGTGCCCCAGAATCTCAGAAGTCTCAGAATCTTAGCAGGGAATATCAAAGCAAAAAGAGAATCTGCTGTCCTGTTGCAGTGGCTACCCTAAATTCTGCATCTCAGATGGCCTTAAGCTGATATCCTATTCCAAATTAAAGTAGTTGGATAACGTTTTTGTGGATGACAATTTTGGAATAAGACACCTAAATTCTATCCAAATTGTGTTTTCTATCATTAGACCGTATTCAGAATCTGATTAATTCTGTATGTTACCCTTGGAAAATAATTCCACAAACTATTGAAACACAAGTTTAACTGAAGAACATGTTCTGTTGCATATATATAAGGCTAAGTACTTGTTTGAATGTTGAAGAGATCTTAGCTGTTAACACCCTGATAACATGTCTGCTACAGTGATTCACAGTCTTGAAGTAAGGATTCTTCTGAATATTCTGTTTACATTTTTAGACTTAGCTTCCCAGAATGAGTGGTTTTGTATAAGAAAATACACTTTTTTTTCTTTTTCATATTTTCTTTTCAAGTAAATTGTTGTGTTACAAAGATCATTTTTCTGCCTCCTAGTTGATCATCATTCATTATGATTCCTCCCTTGTTCATACTCATAGTTGCACAGTCACATACACATAAACACACAGCATATCCAAAGTACAACCAAGCCTCAAGAATAAGTGAGCAGCTCATATATCCAGTGCAATTTCTATGGACTAAATAAACACATAAACATATATAAAATCTGAAAGGAGACTGTAAATAAGATGGATACAGGCTCTTTTTTACAGATGCCCAGTGACCAGGAAAGAAGCAAGGGGGACAAACTGAAACACAGGAGGTTTCATCTGAACTTACAGACACGCTTTTTTAACTGTGACAGCAACTGGGAATCAAGTGCATCCTCAGTAATTTTGCAGTTGGCCCCAAGTTGGACTGAAGCGTTAACCAGCTTGAAGGAAGGAAGGCACTACAAAAGGATCTGGAGAGGTTGGTTGGATGGGCCAAGGCCAACTGTATCGGAGTCAACAAATCTACATGTTGAGTCCTGTGCTTAGGCCACAACAATCCCATGCAATGCTACAGGCTTGGGGAAGACTTACTGGAAAGATCCCTGGCAGAAAAGGACCTGGGGGTGTTGGTCAATAACTGGATGAATATGAGACAGCATTGTGCCCAGGTGGCCAAGAAGATCAATTTCATCCTGGCCTGTATCAAAAATAGTGTGACCAGAAGGACTAGAGATGTGATTGTGCCTGTTCTCAGCACTGGTGAAGCTACATCTTAAATAATGTGTTCGATTTTGAGCCCCTCACTAAAAGAAGGACATTAAGGTCCTTGAGTGTACTCAAACACGAGCAACAAAACTGGTGAAGGATCTAAAGAACAAGTCCTATGAGTAGTGGCTCCAGGAACTGGAGTTGTTTAGTTTGGAGAAAAGGAGGCTGATGGAAGACCTAATCCCTCTCTAGAACTACCTGAAAGAATCATTGAATCCCCTGGTGGGACAAGACCTCTGAGATTATCGAGTTCAATGATTCCTGTACACCACTAAAACATTTCCCTTCCTGTCCATCATTTAACCATCTCCCTGAGCTCTTAATCTACCCATCTTTTAAATACCTCCATGGATGGTGACTCAACCAGTTCCCTGGGCAGCCTGTTCCAGTTCCTGATAAAGGCTGTAGCAAGACAGATGTAGATCACTTCTCCCAAGTAAAAAGTGAAAAGACAAGAGGAAATGGCCTCAAGTTGTACCAAGGGAGCTTTAGATTGTGTGTTAGAAAGAATCTATTCACCAAAAGGGTTGTCAAGATTTGGAAAAGGCTTCCCAGGGAACTGGTAGACTCACCATCCCTGGAGGTATTTAAAAGACATTAATATGTGGTGCTTAGGTACGTGGTTTAGTGGTGCACTTTAAAGTGCTAGGTTAATGGCTGAATTTCATGATCTTAGAAATATTTTCCAATCTAAATAATTCTGTGATTCTGTGAAGTAGTATTTTCCATAGGAAATCTGTAAGTTTGAAGGGTTATGTAATAGAAAGATGGAGGAAAAATGAGGAAAAGCCCTTTTACTCCTTCCTTGCTCTAGCTTTGTTATCTCATCAATGAAAAAGGAGGAAACATGCTATAAATGTGCAGGAAAAGATTTAGAACCACTTCATTTTCATAGCCTGGCAAATCATCAAACTTACTAAGAAAAGGTATAATAAAAGTTACCTAGTTACCTTTTATATGTTTTTCATAACCTTCTCCAGTTACTTCCATTCCTGAACATCACCTTTTTCTATTTTTTTTTTCTAAAAGCTCTTATACGTAGACACCGGATGAATGGGCTTTTATTTACCTGAATCACTTTTCTCTCCCCTCTTTTACTTAAATGCAGATAGTGCTTTCACCAGTCTCCAGTAACACAACAACTTCTGTTTCAGTATAAAATCCTTCCAGGTAGATCATTGATTGCAAATTTTTAATCTAAACTTTCTGTTTAGCACACCACAATAAGGAAATGTTAGTATGTGCTTAAATCTAAAATAGAACATATCCACTGATGACATCTCTCTTTTTCAATTTTTTTTAAAACTCATTTTCTTCCAACAAATACACTGTTGTGAAAAGCATATGGTTTTCTAGGCAGAAATATAATCAATGAGAACATTTTTCTTGGACAGATTTCAGCACAAGATATTTTACAGCCTTTTAGTCGACAAAAGGACAGCACTGAAAAATGGTAATTCATGAACACCCAAAGCTGCTTACTGAAAGTTCAGCAAGAAATATATGCAGAAAAAAATCAGTCACTAAAATAATGCCGCTTTTACAGTTTGATCTTCTCTTGAGGATTTTTACTGTTCCCAGAGACAGCTAGAGTAAGGTCAGGTGAAAAATGCAGATTTTTAAATATATGATGCCAACAAAAGTAGTCTATGTTTTGTTCATTTAGTTAGTTAATGTTTCTGCTATTGTGAAGGCAAACAAAGAATTCTTTTGAATCTTCTAAATGAAACAGAATGAAATATGAAATTTGAAACAGAATTTTCTCTGCTGGAATGGCAGAGAGCTTGAGTAGTTTACTCTTGTGTTTTACTCTATTTGATGTTGGAATTGACTAGCACTAAAGCCAGACTGCAGTATTTCCATTCCTGAAACAGGGCAAGTTAAATCTTCTAGTAGAACAGATGTTATTTTGTTCAAGAATGTTTTACTAGATCCATTTGAGAAAATAAAGAAGGGGAAAAAAACCCTCTTGTTTGGGTATGTAAAGGTGATTGTCTCTGTGAGATACTGGTAAACCTAATTTAAAACTTATGAAAGCAAACAAATATTTATATTATGAAAATGTTATGCTATCTCTTAAAAGTTTAGCTGACTTGTGGTCACTGTAGCTTTTTCTTCTTGTAGTCATCATCAAATGTTAGTATTATAGTTGGTTTTTGAAAAAACCCCAACAGCTTAGAAAAAGTACTATTTCTCAGTCATGAAAGAAAATTAATCTTTCACTTTTTAGAATTGCATTATATTTTTAAATGCTAAGACATTAATATAGTGTAATATGCAATGATTAATGTGTTTTTACATAGAAAATACCTAGGGATTTACAATTTAGTTTAGATTATTTCTCTGCTAAAGTCAATTATTATTAATGCATCCATACCTAGTCTGAATGTAATGTAAATTTAAATTCCAGAAGAAAGTGTTAGATGATGTATTTTGATCTTCTGTAGAATACAAAAACTTTTTCCTGGGTTGAACCTAGCAACATATATTCACTTAAACCTGTGTTCTGGGATTGATATGATGTGGAAGATCTAAGATGGACAGAAGTTATTTATTACTCACTTTGGAGTGAATTCCAGAAATTCATTACCTCATTGTTAAAAATGTGTGCATTTCTGTTTTTAATTTGTGTAATTTGGTTTTAAGATACTGATTCTTCCTGTATCTTTCTATGCCAGATTAAAGTACTTTTTAGTGTGCTGCATCCAGCGACAGAATGGTGAGTTCTGTGGTGGAGGTGGCCATTAAAGGTGGAGGGGCACTTCCCTGAGCGGGGAATAGCCTAAAAAACTTGACTGGGGCTCAGCGCTAGGCTCCTAGCTCCATGGCTGTTCCCACGCAGTGACTGACGGGAGGGGGCAGTCCTGGAAGCTACCGCGGGTGATTTAAACAGTCCTTAGGGAGCACAGTGACTGGAGCACAGGCAAAGAGGAGCGTGGCAAAGAGCTGTAGGGCATGTTGAACAGGGCATGTTAGACAGGGCAGTTTGAGCTGCAGTTCGAGAGGGCAGGGCAAGCAGGAAGGGGGCAGAGAGGGGCTGGAGCATGGTCAGAAGGGACTGAGGACAATGGTGGCTACCCGTCAAAAGATTAAGGCTGCACCAAGCAGGATGGAAGCTGCCATGCAGATGGAGCCCCAGTGGGCACATGCAGCTACCCAGACCCTAGGCTGTAGACAGTGGCCCCCTCCCACAGCAGCTCACGCCTTTGGCACTGGCTCCACCTGTGGAAACTGCTTCAATGAGAGAACTCCTTCACTTAGTGGAAGAACTGAGGAAAGAAGTGGATAGACTAAGGACCATCAGGGAATGCGAGATGGAGATAGATCGGTGGAGCAGGGCCCTCTCACAGGCTGCCAGAGCTAGTGAGGCTGAGCACCACCCACTGGTAAGCTGCAAGGCTGGGAGAGAGAGAGATGGGGAATGGCAGCAGGTTTCTGTCCGGAGAACAGACAACTAACCCCCAGATGCCCCTGGGGAACAAATATCAGGTGCTGCAGTTGCACCCCATACCTGAGTATGAGGAGGACTGCACCCACAACCTGGAAACATTTCCAAAGCTCCGCCATCCTGAGACAGTCACAAAAACATCCTCTGTAAAAAAGGAGGGTGATTGTCTTGGGGGATTCCCTTCTTAAAGGAACACAGGGTCCCATCTGCAGACTGGACCTGCTCCAAAGGGAGGTCTGCTGCTTTCTGGGAGCATCAGTAAGGGACGTTACTAGAAAATTTCCGTCCCTGGTCAAGGACACAGATTACTACCTGCTATTAGTATTTCAAGTGAACAATGAAGACTTAGAGCACAGAAANGGGGGATTCCCTTCTTAAAGGAACACAGGGTCCCATCTGCAGACTGGACCTGCTCCAAAGGGAGGTCCGCTGCTTTCCGGGAGCATCAGTAAGGGACGTTACTAGAAAATTTCCGTCCCTGGTCAAGGACACAGATTACTACCTGCTATTAGTATTTCAAGTGAACAATGAAGACTTAGAGCACAGAAAGCCTAAAGCTGTTTAGAGGGACTTCAGGGCTCTAGGGAGAATGATCGAGGGCTCTGGGGCACAGGTAGTAGTTAGCTCAATTCCAATACTAAGGAATGAGGAGCAAGAAGTAAGGAAGAAGAAATTGTTTAATCACTGGCTCAGGGACTGGTGTGAAAAGAGGGGCTTTGGGTTCTTTGATCATGGGGAGTCCCATGCACCCTCAGATTTTCTTACTAGGGACAGGACACACCTGTCTTCTAGGGGCACTAAAGCCCTCTCTAAAAATCTAGTTAAGCTCATAAATCGAGCTTTAAACTAGATGTGAGGGGGGAGGGGATGGAGACCAGGCCAGATGGGAGTGAGCCTGGAGATGGGACTTCAATGTCAAAGGGGTGGTGTGCTGGGGAGGACTGCCAGTATATCACCACTAAGCATGAGGGGGTGAGTGCACCTGGGGATGGTAAGCAGGAAACTGGCAATGTGGCCTTAGTTAACCCAAGGATGACTCAATTGGGAAAAAAACTTATCAAAAAGGCTGTAGGTTCCCCAGCCCAGCTGAAGTGCATTTACACCAATGCACGCAGCAAGGGAAACAAGAAGGAGGAGTTGGAAGCTGTGGTAGAGTAAGGTGACTATGATGTTGTTGCCATTGCAGAGATGTGGTGGGACAACTCATATAACTGGAGGGTACCCATAGTGAGGTATAAACTCTTTAAGAAGGACAGAAAGGGCAGAAGAGGAGGCTGGGTAGCCTTTTATGTTAGAGAGGGCTTTGATACCCTTGAACTGGATTACAGAATCACAGAATCACAGAATCACAGAATCACCGGGTTGGAAGAGACCCACTGGATCATCGAGTCCAACCACTCCCACAAAACACTAAACCATGTCCCTCAGGACCCCGTCCACCCGTAACTTAAACACCTCCAGGGAAGGCGAATCAACCACTTCCCTGGGCAGCATATTCCAGTGCCTAATGACCCTTTCCGTAAAAAACTTCTTCCTAATCTCCAACCTAAACCTCCCCTGGTGGAGCTTGAGGCCATTCCCCCTTGTCCTGTCCCCTGACACCTGGGAGAAGAGGCCAGCTCCCTCCTCTCTACAACCTCCCTTCAGGTATTTGTAGAGAGCAAAATTACTGTAAAAAATTACAGTAAGGAAGGGACTGAGTGCCTGTGGGTGAAAATCAGAGGAGCCCACGGGCAGGCAGATATTGTGATGGGAGTCTGCTATAGACCACCCAGTCAAGCAAGTTCTTGAACATGCTTAAGTTAGCTCTCCTGATACCTAGTTTTGTAATGCTGCATATTGCCCTGCTTCTTCTATGCTGAATCCTGAACGTCACCATTTCATAGCTATGGCAGCCAAAGCTTCCTCCCAGCTTTCACCCATGTCCCCAACCAGTCCTTCTTGGTTTGTTAGTACAAGATCCAGCAGCACACATCTTGTTGTCAGCTCCCCCACTGCTTTTGTCAAGCATTAATTATCAATGCTCTGCAGGAACCTCTTGGACAGTGTGCTTAGCTATGTTACCATTCCAGTAAATATCCAGGTGGCTGAAGCCCTGCAGGGCCAGGGCTTGTCATTGTGATGCTGCTTCCAGCTGCCTGTAGAAGGCCTCCTCTTCCTGATCAGGTGACCTGTAGTAGACACCCACAACACTGTCTCTTACATTAACCTGCACCTTAACTCTTACCCATAAGCTTTTGACTCGCTCCTCATCCACCCCTAGCTAAGCTTGATACATTCCAGTTGCTTCCTCAAATAAAAAGCAACCCCACCACTTCACATTGCTGGCCTGTCTTTTCTAAATAGCACATCGCCATCCATGATGGTGTTTCAGTCATGTGTGCTATCTCACCATGTCCCTGTAATCACAATGAGGTTATTGCCCTGTAACCACACACAAATCTCTATTTCTTCACATTTGTTCTTCATGCTGTGTGCATTGGTGTGCCAATGTTTCAGAGAAGTACTTGAGCGTGCAGGTTTCTCTGAAGAGGTGGAAGAGGATCCACTGTAGCTATACACGTCTTTTAGATGGTTTGTGTTCTCGTTCTTGTTGTGGGAAGCAGGTAAGGGGACTTTTTCAATGCCCTGGTTGGCCTGTCTTATTTCTCAGTTGGATATGACAACATGAGCATTGCCATTTTGGATCCCACTCCCCCAGGTCCTTCAATTTAAAGTCCACTTCACCAAACTGACTATTAAAAGTGTCAGATTTTGAGAGACCTGAAAAGAATGAAATATTACACCTACATTTTTTTTCTGAAAGACATATACTTTAACAACTATAGCTACCAATGGAAATAATCTTGCAGACATTAGTGGAAGTTATGTTGGAGTTTTTTACATCAAGTATGGAACAACTCGTTAAATATATCAATATTCACCTAGTTCCATTTTTCTTCAAAATAAATATGCTTAAAAAGTCCATAGGATTAATTTTCAAAGACAGATAGGAAGCTTATTGAGCATATCTGTCAAGAAAACATTTGAATGAGAATGCAAGCAAAATCTGAGGTTGTTTTTGGAAATGAAGTGTTACATCTGCCATTTTAGACTAATCAGACATGTCTTCTAAGAGAATCTAAGTAGCATACTGGTTAAAGTTTAAGTAATCCATCTATCTTGTTATAGAAATAATTCTATAAATACTGCACTCCAAACAAGAATATTTTTAATGAAGCCAAAATACAATTTTTGTGAACTTTTACACTTCAACAAACATTTATGTTAACTTAATCCTTAGAATAATTACTGTAAATATTTAATGGGCATCCAGTGTTAAAAATTATATTACGTAAAAATATTTTTTATTAATAAAGCTATATCCGGAATATAAAACTTGGTTTTAGAATATGATATCACATATACCAAAGTACTGAAATAAATACTATTTCAGTTAGTGAGATTTTGAGTCTTCTTGGACTTTTGTAAAGCCTTTGACACAGTTTCTCATAGCATTCTGCTTCAGAAACAGTCAGCCTCTGGACTGGACAAGCACACACTCTCCTGGGTGGAAAACTGGTTGAATGACTGGGCCCAGAGAGTGGTGGGAAATAGAGTTTACTCCAGCTGGAGGCCAGTGACAAGTGGGGTTCCCCAGGGCTCAGTGCTGGGTCCAGCTCTGTTC
>WAAB01004182.1:19309-29396 GCA_013389865.1 Piaya cayana | reverse complement strand
AGGCTCTGGAGCGAGTCCAGAGAAGAGTGACAAAGCTGGTGAGGGGGCTGGAGATCAAGTCTTATGAGGAACAGATGAGAGCTGGGGTTGTTTAGCCTGGAGAAGAGAAGGTTGACAGGAGATCTTATTGCTCTCTGCAACTACCTGAGGGGGGTTTGTGGAGAGGAGGGAGCTGGCCTCTTCTTCCAAGTGACAGGGAACAGGACAAGAGGAAATGACCTCAAGCTCCACCAGGGAAGGTTCAGGCTCAACATAAGTTAAAAATTCTTCATGGAAAGGGTCATTGGGCACTGGAACAGACTACCCAGGGAGGTGGTTGATTCGCCTTCCCTGAAGGTGTTTAAGGCAAGGGGTGGATGAGGTACTGAGGGGCATGGTTTAGAGGTGGGAATGTTTGGACTCGATGATCTGGTGGGTCTCTTCCAACCTGGTTATTCCATGATTCTATGAAAACTAAACCGTGAATCTCAGGCAGTGGAACCGGTTGGCAACTTTTATATTCTTATTGTATTTCCCTATTTACATAGATTTAGCTTCCACCTGCAGTTCAATATAACTGTCATCTGCACAGAAACAAGAAATACATTAGAGTGCTCATATACATTGTTTTAAGGCACCCTTACACTATTTTGTTCCAAAGTTATGTTATCTAACTAAAAAGCTGTTAATGTTAGATGAAAATTTTTACTTTACATCAGTGGTTATTTCTTCATTACCTTTGTTTGGTTTTGCACCTTGTAGAGTGAAGGGATTGACATATTTTAATAACTAAAGAAGTGATAGCTTAAAAATCTCATGGAATAGCTTAGTGGTAGAACATACCATATTTTTTCACAAGATACAGAGTTTATTTGACCAAACACAGAGTGATTAATGCTTAGGAGGAATAAAAAGGTTATAAATTGACCAATAACTCTGTAGTAGGAAAAGATAAGGTTATGTAAATGTTAAAAAAAATAGTTTCTCATTAAACAAGACAAAGGTGCTGAGGGAGAAAAGTTGTTTCCAACACGACCGCAGTTGAGAAGACTATTCTCATGGCCAGCCTATTTAATCACATGCAGAATTTAAATTCCTCATAGACATAAGTCACCTAGAGACATAAACTGGCAAATAAAGGGCATGAGATCATAGATTAGTGACCACTGTGAGAAAATGTTACAATTATTTAGTCATTCAGAAATTCTCAGAAGACAGACATTGTCGTAATCTGTTAATCTCAGCTCTCTACAGTTTTTCAGATTTGTCCTCATTCATAATATGTTGTATTTACAATTTGGTTAACTGAACAGAATTATAATTTTAATTTATATCATTTATTTATGGTATCCCTCCTCATTGCCTTGCTCTTTATTACAATGGCTAACAGTTAATAATACTTCTTGCTTGCTGTTTACAGTAGCAGTTTGCTACCAGTTCAGAATCACGATATTTCTAAGAGGACCCCACCTTAAGGACAGTGAAAAATATTAAAATGAAATTACTAAGGATAATAAGAGAAAAACTATGCCATAAATATTTGAGAATCCATCTGAGTATTCTTTAGTGTAAAAATAGATGCAGTTACAATGACTTGAGCCTTTGCAAATCTCATTTTCTTGGATTTAAGGTGTTAGGTGAAGAAAACAATTAATAGCAGATTCCAAATTATTAAAATTGAAATTGTAAACAAAGAATTCATTTCAGCAAGAAGGATTACATGGAATAAAAACTACATAGGATTTAAGAGTATTTTAACCATATTCTTTCTTTCTAATTGAGTTGTTAGGAAGACAGCCTGAATTAGGACAAAAAAATTTTTGTCAGACAAAAATTCTACAACATAAATAGATTTATATTGCAAAAATTAAGTAAAACATTGTGTTAACACAAGGAACAGAGTTGGGCCATGAGATGGAGACATATTCTACATAAGTTGAAAACTTTTTCTTGCTAATTAGGCTATGTTAACACTTATTTTATAAAAAGTAATAAGTTTTGAATTTTAGGAAATGCCCCAAACCCCATACTTTTGGGGATAAACTACAAACAAAAACCAAAATCCAGAATTTTGCTTATGTAGGATTTGTAATATGTTAGGAAAAAATGTAAAAATACATATGTAGAAACCTGAATTGAACTAAAGAAATTTTCCTTTAAAATAGTTTTGTGGGTTTTTCCCCACTGAGACATGTACGTTAAACTCCTAGCTTTAAGGTGAAAATATATTCAAGCTTAGTGACAGTCATTTCTTCAATCATACTAATGGGACTGCATCATGACTTGAATCTGATCCTCTGGAAAATTTTCTGCTCAAGAAACTTCTATCAATTCTGAAAGCAAAGGAAAGCAATGAATATGATTTTTTTTACCCTAGTCTTTTTTGTCAAATAGTAAATTCAGAACTATGTACGGTCTACCCAGAAGAATTAGCATTTTGTGTATTTCAACATTTTACTGTACTGTCTGAAAAGCCAGCTGGTAGCTACTGAACACCTGTTCTCTGTATTGATAGAAAAGAGAGAGAAAACATATAATGGGAAATAAGGCATCAGAGGAGTGTAGTTCTCAGAGTGATCCTCTAAATTAATGACTTCCTTACAACTTATCTAAAAACAAGTTATAAAAAAACCTGAATTTATGAAGGGAAACCAGTTACTCTTTTCTTCTTTTGTTTAAAAATAAATGTGTTCATTGCCGTAGGTCAATTTTTAAGACTTGGTTTGTACTTGAAATTATCATGGGGGAGCTGCAAGATGTATATGAGACACAGTCTAGCACTTAAATGAATTTTGATGCTGCTAAGACAACCAACAGTCAGATATCCTTTCTGAACCCCTACTGGCAACCTTCTGTGAGGTCTCAAAATAATCAGTCCTTGTTTCTCTTAACAGCATTTCATAGACGTTACTGCCTGTCTTTTCTGTTTATCCTAAAAAAACCCCCCAAAACTCCCAGATCTTGTAATATTTTGCTCAATAAAACTCTTGATTAGTTGAATGAGTTCATTTAAGAATTAACTGAACTCATTTTATGGATATTTTACTTTTGACAAGAGCAATAAAACGTTATAGAATGAAGAATACCGAACTTTTTAAACAAAACACTAAAAACTTGCTTAGTGAAAACTGTAGAGCTAGCTGAGCAATGACGACAGATGAAAACTTTAGGAAGATGACAAGCTTACTTTCTGTAAATATTCAAAGGATATAAACAACAAATTCTCATCCTACTGGAGGACAGAAGGCCAAGGCGCAGCTGGAGCTGAATTTGGCAAGGGAAGGAATGACTAACAAGAAGGACTGCTACTGGTATGTCAACCAATAAAAAAGAACTGATGAACGAAAATGGTGATTCTTGTGAGAACCAACCAGGAATATTGTGTCCAGTTCTGAAATCCCCAAAAGAAGAAGAATATGGAACTGTTGGAATGAGTTCAGAGGAGCGCTACAAAGTTGATTAGAAGACTGAAGTACCTCTACAATGAGAATAGGCTGAGAGAGTTTTCATTGTTCAGCCTGAAGAAGAGGAGAGTCCAAGCAGACCTTATAGCAGTCTTCCAGTATCTGAAGGGAGCATACAAGAAAGCCAGGGAGGGACTGTTTACAAGGTCATGTAGTGACAGGATGGTTGGGAATGGCTTTAAATTGGGAGGGGGAAGACTTAGGTTAGACACTTGGAAGAAATTCTTCACAATGAGAGTGGTGAGGCACTGGAACAGGTTGCACAGGGAAGCTGTGGGTGCTCCCTCCCTGGAAGTGTTCAAGGCCAGGATGGATGGGGCCTTGAGCAGCCTGATGTACTGGGAGGTGTCCCTACCCATGGCAGGGAGGTTGGAACTGGATGATCTTTAGATAACTTCCAACCCAAACATTTCTATGGTTCTATGATTCTATGATTATATCATGAATGAGATTTTGAGTCCTTTCAAATCAATGGCAAAACCCCAACTGATTTCAGTAAGACAGGAGTTTCAGCCACAACAAGAAAGAGGGATTAGTGGAGAAGAGCCATAAAAAGAAAAGATTAAGATGAAAGAGAAAAATTGAGGATAACAAACCTGCCTCTTTAAAAACTGCATATTTGTGTATTAAAATTGATAGAAACTTACATATACATAATCATATACATTGAACAAGTTTATCAGATTGGTCAAGCATGACTTCCCCTTGCTGAAGCCAAGTTGACTACTCATGACCACTGAGTTCAGTTCAATGGTCACCAGTTAAAAAGACACATAGACATACTGTACAGCAGAGATGTGGAGCTACTGGAGCGCCCAACAAAGGGCCACTAAGATGACTATTGGACTTGATTTATATCTTTCACATGAGAAAAGGCTAAGATAGCTGTGACTGTTTAGCCTTCAGAAGGGAAGATATAGGGAGATCTTATCAATTTATAGAATAAAACTGAAGGGATAATATAAAGATGTATCCAGACTTTTCTTAGTGATGTCCACTGACACAACAAGAGGTAATGGGTGCAAACTAAAACCTAGAAGGTTCCATCTGAACCAAAGGAAAAATAATAAATATAGTGAGGGTGACTGACCACTGAAACCTCTAGCCCAGGCAGGCTGAAGTATCCCTGTTGTTGAAGATATTCAAAGGCAGTCTGGACATGGTCCTGAGCAATCTGCTCTGAAATTGGACCAGATGACATCTAGGGTTGTTTTGCAGTCTAAGACAGTCTCTTATTCTGTGTAAGATCACCTGAGTTATACTCCTATCTTGCTGTCTGTCATGGTTTGATGTTCTACAGATGTATATTAAAATGTAGGTTGTCAAAGACAATAACAGACCACATAGCTACCCATTTACTTTTTTTTTCCTAATATATGAATAAGAGAGATGACTGAGTATTTTCTGGATGATAAGCTTTCTAAAGTGAAATACCTTTCTTAATTCAAGTTGTCTGCATTTGTAAACTCACTGTGACTCCAAGTAGTATATAAATGAACTACGTAGTGGAATAGCCAATAGCAGCCTGTGAGAAATACCACATTGGAAAGATAAAGTAACTTTTTAATATAGAGCACATTTCTGAGCAATCACATATCTTGAATGCTATTGTCTAAGTCAAACATGGTTAGTTGATATATCTAGTCTTACAGAAATGTTTGAGAAGTCAAAAATATTTGAATAGTTTGAAGTATATTTTGTTTCAGCCAATGTAAAGCCTAACTACTGCTAAAAATGCTATTGTTGCATAGTTCAAAATTTTTGAGCTTTGTAGATGTGACTTGTCATTAACGGCTTTTGAAAGAAGCCTTTTTATTTGTTTAAGCTACAGCAGAATAAGTTTATCTAAGACACTGGGGTGTCAAAAATTAGACAACTTCTGTATCTGATAAATTCACAGAGAACTGCTATCAGGAAATACAACAGGAAAGCCATCTTTACAGAGGGAGCAAAAATGAATACTGAGTAAATGCCCTCAGCGAAGTGTTCTAAACTTGCCAATAAGTTCTAAAATTTCTGATAAAGATAGAAATCATACAGCAGCAACACAGGATCACTATGGTATATGCTATGAAATAAAGTAATAATTCCTAGAATATTGGATAAATCAATGGGATGCGATTTAACAGTAATATTTTTCATGTGGTACTGTGATTTACTTTTTGGATATCAATAAGTTATAATATTTAAATTAACATTTTTAGTACAAATTTAAGAGATCATATAGCAAACAACAAGGCATCTTACTACCTGCATCAGGTAATCTAAATAATGTAAATAACTACAGGATTATCTAAGCTCTCTACACTGGTAACAGTGAAAGACAGGTACATCTAAAGATGTATTTATCTATTTTGGGTACCTATTTTAGAGCAAGATAAATAACCTACCAGAGGTTGCTTCAAGATCTCCAAACACCATCTATTAAATCTAACCCTCTTGTTGTTTACAAGAAATATAAAGAACAGAGCTTGAAACACCACTAGTTATTTAAATGTCAATTAAATATTCTCTAGCTCAATTATTTTAATAGTGTTGCAGAGGCTTGATATACTGCAGATTTATTTTTAAAGTAGAAACAAACCTCAAACCAACATAGTGACTGCAGTAAGTTTTTAATCGTATTACGGAGCAAATAGTTTTATCATAATCTTTGTAACTAGTACATAAACCATCCACTATTACCTTGAAAAACAAAATGTAGGTAAGTGTTACATGTTATAAAAGATATTACATGGATTCCAAACATTGTGCGATGGTGTAGTGTGTCTATATAAAGCAGTGATAGAAACCTATGTGAGGATTATAAAATGTGAAAATGAATTTGTTCTACTCTGAATGTTCAATCATAATTCTTAAAAATAGTTGCCTCTCAGCCACCTGTACATTGCATACATACAATGTAAAGTGTGAACTCAATTTTCAATTTAGGTTTAGCAATAAAAATAAAGATAGGAAAACTTTATGACTACTTTGATAAAAAGAAATTAAGATAAAATATTTTATATGGATAACATTAAAGAGGTTAACATCTAGAATACTGTGTTTATTTACTCAGTGCAAGAAAGTTATGGATGTACTAAGGAGATATAAGTATGACCAGCAAACTGACAAGCAAGCAGACAATTTTGAAGCAGAGAAAGAAAGTGAAACTCTAAGAAGTAGAGATAATGCTTTTTGTAGTATTTTTATACAACTGTTAAAATCGACATGGGGATTTAAATGAGATGTCTTAGCACCCTGTCAAACTGATCCTTCCTGTGTAGAGGAATCTACAACTCCCCTGGGGAGATTATTCCAATGTTTGACTGTTCTCATGGTCTAAAACTTTCCTCTGAAATCTCCCCAGGAACAACTTATACCCATTACCTCTTGAATTTTCCATGTGACTCCTGATAAAAAGGGAGTCTCCATCCTCTTAGTAGACATGCTTTATGTACTGGTACATGGTAATAAAGTCTCCCCTAAGCCTTGCCCTCCCAAGGCCAAATAAACCCAGTTCTCTCAGCCTTATTTCATATAGAAGGCTTTCTAGTCCTTTGATCATCCTAGGGACCCTTCTCTGGATCCTCTCCAGCCTGTCCACATCTTTTTTTTGTGTAGTAGAGACCAAAACTGGATGCAATAGTCTGGGTACAGACTGAGAAATGCTGTCTAGTGTGGGACAAAGACTTCTTTGTCTCTGCTGGTGGTGCCCTTCTTGATGCACCAAGCATCCTGTTGGCCTTCTTAACTACTGCAGTACACTGTTCACTCATGTTGAGCCTTTTGTCCACCAAAACTCCCAGGGCCTTCTCCAAAGAACTGTCCTCCAGCCAGGTGGAATCCAGTCTGAGCTGCAAGCCAGGGTTATACATTCCCAGGTGCAAGACCTTACACTTGCCTCCTCTGAACTTCATAAGTTTCCTGCTAGCCCACTCATCCCTGAAGTGAGGATGACTAGTTCTGTGTTTTAAGTCAAAAACAGAGGTAAACAGTGTTATGTGAGATGAACTCAAGTGTAGAATTTTACCATTAACCCTGGGGTAATCAAGTGTTTGTTCTGCCTTTAGATTTATTTGTACCAGAAAGATTGCTTTTGATAATGTCTGTTCCACAGGCTCTCACGTTTTATTGAAAACTTGAAGAATTAAATTTACCATAGTTATAGCTGTAGAATAAATACAAAATTAACTAGAAAATGGCTAAGAACCTTTTGGTTTTTTCATGTTTTCCCCCCTTCCATTTAATAAGACAAAGAATATGGTAAAAAGAAAGCTTTTCGGTTAGTCATTGATTGTTCTTACACCATTGTCATCGGTGTAAGTACATGTGCAATGCTACTAAGTCCTTATCAACCACTGTTTCTCTAAAACAGTATTGTTATCAACAGTAAGAATACAGTTCTGATCCCAGTGAAAACAATGGTAATTGCTTAACATAATTAGTATTAGCATTCAAGATTTATACTTTCATCTCTATCTTCAAAAAAAAAAAGTCATAGAGACCCAGATCCCATAGTCTCAATGAGGTGAATTTTCTGAAAAATGTGGCAAAGAACAAAACTAGGTTGGGTTCAAATAACATGTCCATTCCAATGGTTATAATTAATTAATTAAATAAATAAATAATGTAATAATTTGTTTCTTGCACCATTCCTTCCTTTTTAACAATCCCATTCAGGTTGTATTAATTGTCCTAGAGGGCTATCTTTGTTCACATTAAAAAGGTCATAGACATGGAATACAATTCTAAAGAATAGCACTGCAAAAAGCTTTTAATTTCCACCATGGTCATGAAGGTAAATCTTATTTATGAAAAGGAGTAACGTCTTTCTAACATCATATTCATTATTCAAACTATTATTAAATTACTTAAAGACTCATTCCCTTTCACAAGAAGAAGTCGAGCAAAATTTACAGCATAAATTTATGGTCTTGAAGAATTAGATGGCTCTGCTCTTCATTTACAGTCTCTGCACAGACAACGCAGAGGGTATGACTGCTTAACTGTGCATAGCTAATGGATATAATAAAAATCCTATACTGAACAGCATGGATCTTAGACAATTGAAATAGTTTCTAAGCTATGTATATTATTTTAACATATTAAACTATTACAAAGCCACATTTCTGCCACTATCTTCTACTTTAATTTCTATTGACATCATAATTGGTAAGTGTGTGGTTGTTAAATTGTTTGCTATATGTTCCCAGATGTTCCTTGCACATAATCTCTTCATTTGTTCACAGAAAAATCAGTAGTAGTGGAGATTATTCTGCTGGTGGCCTTCAAGTTCAGACTTAATTTCAGTCTAAACAGATATAACTGTAAAACTAACAGAAAACTATAATTTCTGATAAGTATCTTATGTAAATTAACCTGTGGTCCTTGCCATATACTTAAAAGAGCTTGTGATCAAAGCACAAAGCCCACATTATTCCTTGTTAGGCTTCTGGAAGAGTGTTTAGCAAATTCACGCGTTTAGTTTCATTAGCCTCAGTAGCAACCTTGAACTGTAAGCTATTACTAATATTTTTAACTATTCTTTTTCCAAAAATCAAATTTTCTTTCTGGTGTAGCTGCAAACATTTCTATAGTTTTTTCTTATCAACTGAGAAAAGAAATCTCAGTTTAAACATCTAAATTGAATGAAAGCAAAAGCTATAAGATATGTTACAGGTCTCATGCCTTAAAATAAATGTTCTTTTATTTTATGCTCAAAGATTTCCTCCTTACAGAAATCAGAGGAATATAGAAAGGGAAGACTGAGGCCAGATAAATTTCTCTAGACTTCCTCACAACAAGAAGGTATTTTCACTGATACAAGGTATCAAGGTGACCTCTGCTAAGTTTGTCAACATTTCTATGGGTGCTTCATTTGATGAGAAATGGTTGCTTCCAATGGAAAAATGTCAATATATTTTAAATAAAACATCTTATTACTGAATATATTTTTTACATATTTGTAACTATAAGAATATAATTTGTGTAAACAAAGTGCATATTTCCTTTTCTGACAGTTCATAAAACTAATGTTTGACTACTATTTTCTAGCTAATATCTACTTCAATATAAAATTGAAAACTAAACTGTAACGATATTTAAAAAAAAATCAAATGTTCATAAACTAGCTGCAGTTGCTCTTTGTGACACATTCTTATAAATAGCAAGATTATCCACATGACATTACTTAAGAGATAATGTGTTGACTTTTTATGTGAAAAATTTAGTTACTGGGAAACTATCAGGATCATAGTGATAACATTTAGGAAAAAACAATATGCACTACATTCTTATTTTTGTTTCTTTTTTCTTTCAAGTAATTTTCTAGTAAAATCTTTGGAAAAAAGGCTCTTTAAGAGTTAACTTTAAGAGTTTCATGACTTGATTTTTTTATTCATGTTACTTTTAAGAATCCTGATTATATTCAAGATAATTTCATAGAATCATAGAATCATAGAATCACCAGGTTGGAAGAGACCCATCGGATCATCGAGTCCAACCATTCCTATCAAACACTAAACCATGTCCCTGAACATCTCATCCACAAGCACCTTAAACACCTCCAGGGAAGGTGATTCAACCACCTCCCTGGGCAGTCTCTGCCAGTGCACAATGACCCTTTCTGTGAAAAACTTCCTCCTGATGTCTAGCCTAAATCT
>WAAB01004182.1:0-19052 GCA_013389865.1 Piaya cayana | reverse complement strand
CAGATTGACGCTTCCACTAGTGAGTGGACCATAATATTTGCAACTTCATGAACATGACAAATACAATGAATATATAATTTGTGCTATTAATTCTCTTCATTTAACACTATCTACCACTATCACTTTCTCATTCTTCTTTTCTCCCTTTGAGCAGATTGTGGTCCATTGTGTTCATGTTGGTTTAGATCTTGCAATAGAAAGATATTCAATTGATAAGAGATTGTGATGAAATGATAATTTCTTTCTGAAAAACTGATATCTCTAATTATAGTGGATAATTACATTTGGTAATTCATGACTATACTAGCAGTGCAAATTAGATTATTTGTCCAACTCAAAGGGATTAAGTAATAGTAAGGAATTAAATATGACCAGTTCTCTCAGTTATGTATTTCCATATTTTTTGCCATTACATGTTTAAATATGATTATTTTAGACAGTAAAACAAGAAATGCTAAATAAAACTATTTTTCTGCACTTCATAAAGATCTATATACTCTTCCTTATTGAAATGAGCAAATATAATTTCTTGATTCCAAACTTGGAAACTTAAACTATAAATAAAGAAAAAAACATTAAAAATTCAAGTAGTTAAAAATGAACAAGTATTTACAACTAACAAGATGTAACAAGGCATGAAGTTGGAATGTATTTGAGTGAATAAAGTGGTGAATTATTAATATTTAGAAAAAGAAAATGCAAACCTCTTCTTTTTGCTTGTTTTCTGTTTTTATGGATGTCTTCAGTTTCACTGTACTTTATCAAGGTCATGAGGGCACTACCAGGCCTGACTGTTCCTGCTTAACCACCACAAGGCCATTATTCCCTGCCCCAGTGGTGCTAGTGCCAGTCTCTAGCTCCCTGTGGCCCTGTGCAGCCATTGACCCCACCAAGCTGGGACCACCTGTGAGCCCGTGTCCTGGCCTGGCTTCTGCCCATCACCATCCCCAGAGAGGTGCCCAGTGCCCAGTCCTGCTACTACCCCCAATGCCCTCTGGCCTGCCCTGCTCTCCAGCTGGGGTGGTGGGACAAGCCCTGGCTGCAAGACTGTGTCTTCCTGGAACCCCAGCAACTCCTGGTGCCCTGACTTCAGGGACTCACCAGCTCTCAATGAAGCCAATGCAGTAGAAAATATTCTCAGTAGAAAATTTTATTCTCAGAGATATTTTGGAATTAAAAAATTATGGTTTGCCTTAAAGACTTGCATTCTTCCATTACAAATGTACAGGAAAAAAAAAAGACAAAAATGATTACCAAACATATTCCATCTGGTGAACAGAAAAAAATATGGAATGTAATGAATATTCGTATTTCTTATTATGAAGAAAAAGAGAAAAAAGTCTACTTATACCTGAAAAAGTACAAGAATAAAATCTGTTAGGGAATGCTGATTTTCAGTTTCTTTTCATCTCCCTTTTTTGTAATATTCCAGTCTGTAAGCAATCAATATTTCTTCTCTTTATTTTTTTTTAAACTGTTAACTTGTATTCATCAAAATGGAGGAAGGAAACCAAGCCCAATATCTAATATGACTAGCCAGATAATCAGTTTTATTAAAAATTAATATCTAAATACTACACATGCAGCTAAGCAGATTCTGCAGTGATAAGATGCAAGAAGATGTAGATAATGCATGGATGTGCAACATTAGCAAGCAACAAAATATCCTTTACTCTTAATATGCTGAAAAGTATGCATGTACAGCAAAGAACAGCAGAACCACTAAAATTGATTGTTGTGAATAATGTATCCATAAATAATATGTGAATAAATGTAAGAATAATGATTAATTGAAGCCCAATGTATATCACTATGCTTTAGATATGGCTGTATGCCAAAGGGGTCAGAGAAAAAGTGTGTTAAATGATTTTTCTCTTAAAGTAAATAATTTATATGTCTTAGGCTAACCCTGTATCATATAAGATAAAATTTACAGAAAAAGTTCATCCTTTTGGCAATTTATGTGGGAGGATCGAGACAGGAAAGGTTTCCATCATTAGATTCTAAGAGGAGCATTTTTTTTTTCTTTTGTGCACAATGCATAACTTAACTGGAGAAACAGGAACAAAAAAACAGGAAAATATTTAAGATTCATTATGCACCCATATTAAAGAGAGGAATATCTAAATCTAAAAATCTCTGGTAATGAAACAAGATAAATGTAATGCTACAGAGATTAAACAATAATTCCACACAATATGGGTGCCCAATACCCTTGAATCCTTCCCTTCCAAGTGCATTGATTTTGTTCTGTGTTAATAAGAAAGAAGTTGCTGAATGAAACATTTTTTGAATGAGACTGATGGGGTTTTTTGGCTGCACTGCTCTCTACAAGAAAATGATGAGAGTCACTGTTCTCACTGTGATGTATGTGTCTTTGATTTTGACTATTACTTGAGTAATCACTGTGCAGTAATGCCTTCATTTACTCAATGGTGATATTCCATGAAATGCTAGTGAATAACTTCAGCACAATAACTTTTTGAACTTTTTTAAAATAAAAAAATTAATATATGAAATGGAATATATCATTTTATTCAACATATCTATGAAAGTACCACAAAATTAGTAGCATTCTGATAACTTCCTTCTTTCCTGAAGGAGTGAAAAATTAATGAAAAAGATTATATCACATCTAAATCCACTTGTTTCCTGGCTTAATGTGATGCACCTATACAAATCTATGAAATTCTGAGATAGAGCAAATATAGGAGTAGAAGTTGGGCTGTAATATAGGATAGTTGACATTGGAAGGAACCTGAGGAGGTCATTAGTCTAACCCAGTGCTTGGTGAAGAGTCAACTATGACAACAGAGCAAGTTGTTCAGAGTTTGATCCAGTTGTGTCTTGGAATCCCCAAGGACAGACACTGCAGAACCCCTATGAGTAGACTTTTCTACTGCTTATTTGTTCAAATGGGGTAATTTTCTATCTTAATTTCCAGTGTGAACCACTCCTGCTTCAACTCATGCCCATCCTCCCTCCGGGCAGCTCTGTGAAAAGCCTTTCCCTGCTGCCTTGGTGACAAAACACTCAGTTTTCCCTAGTCCAGGATGAGCAAGTCCAGAACTCCCAGCCTTTCAGCAAAACTTGCTTTAGTTTGTTGATGTATTGTTGTATTTCTAGTGTTATATTCTCCTCTGCACTTAAAAATCTTCAAGCATTCTCACCCTGCAAGAATAATCCACAGGATAACTATACTACAGCCATGCATCCAAATATGGGCTGTATTAATGCAGGGTTGGTACAGAATAGAAATCAGATTGCACCTTTCACTGGCAAGCAGGAACAACTGAAATGCTGATTGAAACATAGAATCGTAGAATCACCAGGTTGGAAAAGACCCACAGGATCATTGAGTCCAACCAGTCCTATTAAACACTAAACCATGTCCCTGAACATCTAATCCACAAGCACCTTAAACATCTACAGGGAAGGTGAATCAACCCACTCCATGGGCAGTCTCTTCCAGTGCACAATGACCCTTTCTGTGAAAAACTTCCTCCTGATGTCTAGCCTAAATCTCCCCTGGCANGATGCCATTGGCCTTCTTGGCCACATGGGCACACTGATGGCTCATGTTCAGCTGGCTGTCAACCAACACCCCCAGGTCCTTCTCCTCCAGGCAGCTCTCTAGACAGACTTCTCCTAGTCTGTAGCTCTGCATAGGGTTGTTGTGCCCCAGGTGCAGGACCCGGTATGTGGCCTTGTTAAACCTCATGCCATTGGACTCTGCCCAGCAGTCCAGCCTGTTCAGATCCCTTTGCAGAGACTCCATACCCTCCATCAGGTCCACACTTCCACCCAGTTTAGTGTCATCCACAAAATTGCTAAGGGATACATGTGAGACTGATGCAGCTCAAACTGTAAATTTGCACTAAATCTCTCAATAACAAATAATTAATTACCAAACTAGGAATTTTCGTTGTTGTTGCTACAAGATCTGGAACTCTTCTCCATGCATCAGACAGAAAAACAATTGCAGAAAGATAACTATTTTAGACAATAGCAGCAGGGTCAGTATATCTGTCTGAGCATAGCCCTCACATTTTTGAGACTGTTTCAATATATTGTGCAGCAGTTAGAGGTTTGATGCAGTCAAGTCTGGGGTGGTCAGCAAAATGAACCTGATTATGGAAATAAATTCTTAAAACTAAGTTTCCACATTTTTTTTCATAGAGTGTATTTGTTGTAAAACAAATAATGTAATACAGGATGGATGTGGAAGAATAGTAAGTTGTGCTAATAGCAGAGATGTTGCTTGAGGTATTATTTTGTAATGACCAGTTTACAAGACAAGTTTGCTCTTCTTTGCAACATTGAAGTGAGAACAAGTGAAATAGAAAAATCTACAAAACCTAAATAATTTTGTTTTATATTATGTTAAGGGAATACAGAACTGGCCAAATTTTTGTTTTCACAATTTCTGGTTTGATGGTATTGGACTTTTCTAGAATGTTTTTAATATTACACTTGTTGCATTTCATTCTGTAATCTGTCTAAAGTTGGATTCTCCTAAATATTCTGTAATAGTTAATATGCAAAAAATTGTTTTGCTTGTGGATTTTGTCTTAGGATGAATGTCGATAAAGCAAACACCTCTGAGATCTCTGTCTTATCTGTTTAAAGTCAAATATGCATTTTAAAGCTTTAAAAAGGATTTTCCCTTACCAATTTAATTAATGCAGGCTATAGTTCAGCCTTACTAAGTCATTTTCTTTTGTACAAAATCAAACCAAGCCACACTGCAATAAAGTCCAAACAGCCAAACAAAATAACTACTGGAAATGGTCACACAGTCAGCTTACATACTACCTCATGACTCTTTTATTATGTCTTCTGCCTGTTATTATATTGCAACCATTATATATATTTCTGATACTTTCCTTTTCCCTGACCCAAGTCTCGTGTTATCGATAAGTCCTCTGATCTAATGTTAAACTGGAGAGGTGTTCACATTACTTTTTATGCTGTTCTCTGACATGCCACAGAAACATCAAAGAGATATGTATCTTTAAAATGGAACTAAAGAAACCTCTTTGATATTTTTTGAAGAACACTTTGTGTAATATTATTATCCAATGTTTTTTTGCTAAAAGTAAAACTTTGCAGTATAGACTACACTTAAAGCTTTTTGATCTAGTATTTCACATCCCTCTTCACCTTTCACTCCGAAGTCCTTTTCCATTTTCTGAAACTGCTGTTGATAGTAGTTGGTTAATACTTTTATACTGAATAGAACTGGGTTTTCTTTTGTTGCACTACTGCCACTGAACAACTGACAATTCTAACTAGATATTAGTTACAGAAAATGAAGATTCCCCAAGCTTCTAAGTATAATTTATGTTGTGCAACTGTCTAAATTTTGGGTACTTAGTAAAGGGTAGTCATTTAGACTGGTTTTAACTTAAGTGATAAATATTTCTTTTAGTATAATTCATTGTTTCTTAAAATTGGAATATAAATTGAGTGAGATGAATCATGCTCTGGGAGGTTTTTCTCTCTCCTTAGACTACAGATGCTCATTAATCAACTCTTTTGAAACATTTTTTCTGTACTTGTCTTTTCTACCTAAATACATGCTCATCTAGTATTTTTTTTTCTGTCTCCATGTGGCAAAATATTTCTGGAAATGATAACAAATATAAAAGTCAGCATTCAGAATTAACTGTATCTGAATGCATTACTTAGTATGAGAAATGCAACTGCTTCAGTATAAGATCTTTTCTATTTTTCTTTTTTTTAATGGCAAATATATTATTTACAGTAACAATTCATATCTCCTGTAAAGCATTCCATCTTTCATTACCCTCAGTTTCTGTTCTAGATAAAGTGTGAGAGCTGTATGAAACACAACTGGTTTTGCTATAGACTTTTTTTATGGTATTCAAGGGACAAACACCAGTCTATGGAAAATTGCACTAGGTATGCAGTGTCACTCTGCAATCCCATCATTCCATGTCCCTTTCAGTCAGAAAAGATTAGTATCTTGTTCAGAGAAGCATTTGACTTTGTTTTGTCCTTAAGACAAGAATTGTTTTACTTTCTATAGCTTTAATTTTCCCTTTTAAACATATTGCAATAGACACTGGGTTTGTGAGTTCAGAAATTGTCTCTCATTTCCCCTTTTTCTTCTTTTCAGAATGTAAGAGAATGAGATTTTTTTTTCAATTCCATCAAGAACAAGGGTTTTTTTAACTTGCATAAAATAAGTTTTTCTTCCTAAAATCTTTAATTTACTTATTTTAAGAGTATATAACAGCAAAATGTTAAATCAAACTACCTCTTTCAGTTAGTGCTGGAATGAAAAAAGAATTCTGCAGAGTACGTAACAAATGTTATGGTAAATAAAAATAAAGCTTTCTTGGTTTAGAAAAGAAGAATGGATATACTTTTCCTGTTGAGAGCCACTGTTCCTCCTGTTAATGAATCAAAGGGAAGAAGAGGTATTTTACTCCTCAAAATTTCATTTTGGTAGTCAAAGAAATTAAATCCTGGTGCAATTTGAATCCAGTAACAACGTTCAGAATATGGTTCAAGATTATTATAAAACAATTTTCACTGGACAATAATGACTCTTATCTTCTTTTCACCCATAGTAACTAAGATTAACTGCTCGGATATGGCCAGGATTTAACAACTGTGGATGAGATTAATTTTAATCCCCTGGATATGCAATGAAGTTCCAGGAACCACATATGCTTATAATTTCATGGAAAACTATGAAGACACCTCTATGTATATAAAGTTCTCTGAAATCACAGTTGGGTAGAAGCACTTGGAGGACAAATTACATTGCCTCTCCAACATCAAATAAAGAATACCGGATTTAACAGTTAAAATTGACTATTGAGTTTATATTTCTTTGTTTCACTGGATTTATGATAGTCCAAGAAAAAGAAGAGAGAAGAAAATTAAATCTTAACAAGTTATAAGTTAGTACTGATGTTTATAAAACTCTGAAAATGCTAGTTGAATCTGCAAAAGGGAATAGTAGAAATCCAAATCTAGCATGACTCAGTCCCCGGTAGTGCTAAATGGATAATTAGTGCATAGCTATCAAGTTTATGAGAGTCATTGACACTTCTAATTGCATTACTCTAATTAGATGTATCACAAAGAACTCAAACTAGTAGAGACAAGATTTCTGTAGCTATTTTAACAACAGAAAAGGATGGAAATGATCCAGGAAGCTTACTGAAAAAAACCACACTTTACTCATAATCTAAAATAATTTTTAGGTCCACTGAGACCTAATTCACACCTAACTTCTCTAATAATCTCTCATATCATCAATAGTCTAGATAATGAATATAACTAGAACAGGAAATTGTCAAGGAGGAACTCAATACCGTATTAGATGATGGCACCAAAATTGATATAAGCCTGAAGCATAGTTCTTGGTGTTTATAAAATACTTTTTAGTATAAACTGTACTGGAAGTACTATATTTCAATTTTTATTATTTTTAGATCTACAATTCCATGAAATATTAGAGAGAAATAAAAACATTGTAATTTTTCCTGAAAGGTATTAATAGTCCCCACAAACACGTATTTAGAGAATTGCAGCTAAATAGAATTTAATATGCTTGGCAGTAATTTAGTAGTGGGATGGTCATATCACTGAACAATATCTGGTAAAAGAAAGAAATATTATTGAAAGAAGTACATTTGAGTTGAATATATCTTACAAAGAATAAATAATGTCCATTTCTGAATTGTACTTCTATTTCAAAAATATGAGTACGTTAATTAACTTTGGGTGGGTTAAAGGTTGCATGGGCTTGGGAGAAGAGACATCACAGGTATGACAACTATTTGCTTTCCTGCATCTTCATGATCATGAGAGGCACCTAAAAGTGGCACCTAAGTAGTTTTGCCTGATATTTCGTTCTATGAAAAAAAAAAAAGTAATAATTATGTGCTACATTACGTATATTGTATGGGTATCATGTGACTAGAAATTGCCACAGTTTAGACCATCTCACATAGACCAGGATCCAGGTATCAGGTGTCAGCAGTTGGGGTGGAGATCTATTGACTGATAGTCAATCTATTCTGAAGTGCTGAAGGCACCTTTTCCCAGTCATGCAGAGCCCTGAAAGTGCCTAGAGTGTGCCTGAGCAGTCAGAATCTCCACATTCCAACAATGAGCATTCTCTCCCCTACTGTGCCTGGCTGAGATGATCAATTATCAGTCCCTTTCTCCAGGTGATAAGAGAATTTCTTTCCCAGTCACAAGCAGTTCCAAGTGGGCCAAGGGGAACACCCTGGCATCCTAGGTGACTACCTCTGTACAATGAGATGACTTCTGCCTACAAAGCCTGTGTTACATTGGATCAGATAGTAACCCAGGAAGAGAAGGGAAAGTGATCTTCTAAGTGTATCAAAGGTTGTGCAAAGCAGCACAGAGTGATCTGTGTGGCTACTGGGTTAGGAAGGAGTCCCACTACCATACATGCGATATTATAGAAATACAGTAATTTGCCTAGAAAAGATGATTGTCTGGCACAAAAATCAAAATATGTGCAGCTGTGACCATTTCAAGCTTCTATATCCAAGAAAGCCCAGTGCATTTCAGGTTACAAAGTCAAACCAGTTTGAGCTGAGATTTTTTCCGAGTGGCAATGTTTAAATAAAAAAAAATAAATTAATTTTTGCTAATTTCTAGGTAAATAATCTTTACCTATTAGAGATATTTGACCTATACAAAAGAATTTGCCTCTGTATACTTGGTCCTATTAACATAAATAAAGTATAAAAGTAAAGTATTTTATTTTTCCTCCTGCACAGAATTTAAATATTTTCTAATAAACATCCAAAACTATCAAACTTACTGTTTTTGCATTATGTTGTTTAAAAATGTAACTATAAAGAAAGCACAACAAAACATGCAACTGATTATTAATTAGAAAAATAATAAATTTACACAGAATTGAACAACATGTTGACAAAGCAGCTCAGGTATTTCAGCAATGAATGAAAGAATTTCACATAACGCTTATAATCTGTTGCTTAGTGTGCTAGCAGTACTTTATCAGAATAACTTTATTTCGCTGACCTGCAGGTGTGAGACTTGTAGGGTTTAAATTTATCCTTGTTATAAGAGAAAAAAGGCAAAAAAGAACCATTCATACTTCCTCAAGATCTGCTGAAAAACCAGATGTTCAAATATTAGTGCTGATACCACATAGATTGTTTGCCAAAGGGAGTGGTAACAGGCACCATTTATAATGAAATATTTACAACACTAACACAATGTTGTAGAATCATAGAATGGTTTGAGTTGCAAGGGATATTAAAGGAGATCTAGTTCCAACCCCTCTGCCATGGGTAGAGACACCTTCCACTAGATCAGGCTGCTCAAGACCCAATACTACCTGGCCTTGAACACTTCCAGGGATGGGGAATCCAGAACCAACCTGGACAATCTGTTCCTGTGCCTCACCACCCTCATTATAATTAATTTCCTCCTAGTGTCTAGTCTGAATCTTCCCCTCTCCAATTTATAGCCATTAAACTGAAAAAATAGTAGCGAACACATGTTAAGATCACAATATACAGTAAATTTGGATGCAACCTGGAGCTACAGGTAAAGGGAGATAGGCATAAAAATGTGTTAGCAAACACATAAATATAACCTCAAGTTGTTCCTAGGGGGCTAGAGGGCTGAAGAAGAAAACATCAACATGAGCCATGAAACTATCATAATTCCTCCTGGTGAAGGACTCCAGGCTGAAAATTCATCATAACACTTTCTTCTCATTGGTATGAAACCATGGACCTTAGGCCTAGAGAAGCAGAGGGAAGGCGGAGCAGAACACCAGGAAAAGGGATAGGAGCTAATAAGAGTGTGCAGAACAATTTTAACTACATCCATCATTATTCTTTTTCTTCTTTTTTTTTTTTTTTGAAACAATTAAATCCTTAAGATTTTCAAGATTTCAGTTATAATAACAATATTCATTTATATATTAGTTATGTACAAGAAGCACTTCCTCTTTGTCAACAAACAAGATTTTGAGCATATCATCCTTCAGGACCTAATTCACCGCTTTCAATCTGTTCTAATTACTCATGCTGACCTAGTGGAAGCAAGGTAAGTAGAGCACTGCTAATTAGTATAATATTAAGAAAAAAAAAGTCTTACTTAGATGGAAGACTTTCTGTTAAATTTTACAACACTCTCAGATAAAAGATATAACTTATTTTGTATGGAAAAGTACCCAGTTATAAAATCTATATGGAGATTTCTTTCACAGCTTCTGCCACCAAGAATAAATCCTATTTGCTAATTTCAAGGGTGAAAAAAGAGAAAAAAAAAGATATTTTTCTGATGCAACAATAGTTCTATATAGGTAGCTGCAACAAACAGTTATTCTATGCACAGTAAGGTATATGACTGTAATGCAGTGGCATATTGTAGAGAAATACAGACCTAGTGTGAAAGCAGAGGCCTTGAGAAGTGGAGACACAAACTGCAACCTGTGGATAACATTCCACAATTTGTTGAAAGCTTCATGCTCTTTTGCATGATATTTTGCTTTTATGGAGAACTGAAAGGCAATAGTGTTCTTGAATTAATGTGAAGAAATATAAGTGTCTCAGTATGATCAGAACAGATGTCTGTGCAATGTATTTTTAGTAGTCACAATACTCATAGACATGAAATTAATAAACACGAATTTCATGAAACACGGGGTGAAAAAGGTGTCTGATAGAATGCCTCCAGAGCTGAAACAGAAGTTCCTCATTTAATTTAATTTGAGATGTAAGTCATGAAAATTTTTAAAATAGAAAGGAAAATCTGAAAATTTTTCAACAGTTTTCATCTGAGTCAGAGGGTAAAAACACAGTAATAATGTAACAGCTAATTAAAACCTGATATTCTGCAGTTACAATGATGCATATATTCTAAAGAATAAGGTTTAAGAGGGTAAGTCAGATATCAGATGGTTCAACAGAACAACCATAATAATAATAATCAAAAGTGAAAAACAAATAAAAGACAACCAATTACATTAGACAGAGAATTAGGAAAAAAAAAACAAAAAACAAACCAACAAGTTGGGGATAGGAAAATTCTAATTGGCAGTACTGAACTTTACTATAACAGACTTTTAAACTTTTTAAAAAAAAAACAGGTAGAGCTAGAGAGGATGCTATTAGTCTGACCTGTAAAAAAAAAATACAATACTCCAAGACTAGGTATACTATGTACACATTAATATTTCTTTGGCAAAAATGTATCTCAAACATTATTTCTATTCTTTCTATCTTGACAGCCATTTGAGCAGTAGATGAGAAAAAAAGACAAGAGGAAATCAGACCAAAAAAAAATATCCAAACCAGTCCTGAGTTCAGAAAAGTCATTCAATTCTTGATCTACCTGTATTTCAAACACTCTAGAGGTTATGTAAAGAGAGGCTTTCAGCGTATATTTTTGCTTGCTCTGAAAGTTTTAGTCTTGTGGGTTTACCACCTCCCATATTTGGTATCTGATCTTATGGGAAGCTTTGGGGAGTGAAGCAGCAAATGCATACTAGACTCAGTCTATTAATACAATGATGCCCCAAGGTGAAGCATTTTCTGTTCACTTGCAAAGAGATATTAACAGAGACATAAAGATGTTCTCTACAGAAGCTGTAACTGTAGTTCTTCTCCTATTGAGAAATCTTTAGATTTTCTGTCCTTCAGTTCCATATCCTTCAGACCATATGATAGTACTTCACAGTCTCTCAGGGGTAAATTAAAGACAAGCTGATGAAAAGGCTGTTAGAAGTTTTGAGATTTTTATTAGTGCAGGCTATATACACATCTTGGGGTGGGGGGAGTTACGTGAAGTTTACAATGCGCAAACTAAATATATCAGTAATAATGGATGCACAAACTGATAAGAAAAATATACGCCTATAAAAAAGAATAGCAGCTATACATTTTAATATTTAATATAATTTAATATTTCATTTTTATTGACTGGTATCTCCAAGCTCTTCTCTTCAGAGTAACTCTCAAACCACTGATCACCCTGTCTCTATTGGTACAGAGGATTGTTTTGACAGAAGTTCAGGACCTTGCACTTGCTTTCTTGATTTCATGGGGATCACATGATCAACACTGTCAAGGTCCCTTTAGATGGCATCTCTTCTCTTTAGCATATCTGACATTATACATACCTGAAAATAACCCTCAGAATCTTCAGAATTAGGTGTGCTCATATCTGAGTCCCATGATCTCAAAAATGGCACTGAGTTGTGAAGTGCATAGGTCCCTGCCAGATCAGTGAAACAGTACACATCCCTCAGAAGTCCTTTCTTTGATTTTGCTAGTATTCATGGTGATGTATCAGACATAATAAATAACGGTCCATTGTTGGACATGACACGATATAGACAAATGATACACATATAAACTTTTAAAATATTATACACTTGATTTTTATGTTAGATAAGTTTAGAGTAGTTGAATATTGGTTTGTCCCAACAACGGACCATGTGGTGTCATGTATCAGACATAATAAATAATGTACATCATATGTACATAAATGTAAATAATGGACATCANACTGGGGCCAACCACCCCCATCCGTCATCACCCCCATCCCTCAGCGCCTCGTTCACCCGCATTTTCAACCCCTCCAGGGACAGGGCCTGAACCCTGGGCCACCGCTACCCGCTCCCCACAACCCTTTCAGTGAACGTTCTTTTCTCACAGAGGCCCCCGGAGCTCTCCGGCGGTTGGTCGGGGCCGGTGTATATATATATATTTATATAGTTAATGTGCACTCAAAGCTTAAAGTAGTGAATTATCTTAAGAAACAACTCTTAGGCAGCTTGTGGTGACTGTTTGTAATTAAGTAGGCAGATAACAGGCAGGGAATCGTATAAAAAACAAGTAGAAAAACAGCTGGAACTGTCTGATATTTACAAGACCTTCAAGCAGAGCCCAAGGAGCTGAGTAGCCAGGAAAGATTTTATAAGAACAGCGTCTGGTGTTGAAATTGTTTTTATAGTAGGACAAATAACAAGTTGGCACTCAGCCCACTCACGCACTGGCCACACAAGCTAATGCTTTTTGAAGTCCCCAAGAGGAGGATTAAAGGAGTTGGGCTGCACAGGTCGGGTTGAGCAGGAATACATGCACACCTTTGAACCAGGGGATGTCCTGAGATTGCAGTACCTATCGACCTTGAGCATATAAGCACCATGCTCCACCTCCTGCTCAGTGTGCCATCACCATCTCACATGTCAGTAAGTTTATAAGTTTTAATGTAGGTGTAACAGGTTAAGGGATAATACTGTGTTTGAGCAATAAAGCATATTTGATTTAACCATGATTTAATGGTCCAGTCTTTGCACACTGGTATCTATAAACAAAGTTAATACAGGCGATAAGTCATAGAAGTTTTGATTCAAAACACCTACAGTCTTTGAGTATCCTGATTAAATAAAATGCACATTTTGTTATGATGTAACCAGAAGCTTTTTCCAGAAAGAGAACTGTATCCTATGAAAAAGTATATGTGACTGTGATATAACGTTCATTAAAATGAGTATCTACAGCTGTATTTATGCAAATTAATGGTCCAATATTATTATTTTATTACTCTATGTAGCAAATTCTCCTACTCCTTAATAAGGTTTACATATGAATTCTCCATTCCTTTGCGAGGCTATGATTTTCTTGATAATAAATATTATCAAGAAAATTTATAATTGCACAATAATATAACACCATCAAGCACAGTACTTATTTCCATGGTAAAGTTCATCTCTTCAGATTTTTTTCGTGTGGGTAATTTTGTATCTGATTCTATGCTTATGCTTCTTTGAGACTAGTGCATCTCTGTTGGTAGCCATAAAGTGATTGTGCTTCAGTGTGTGGTGAGATCAGAATGGGCCTTCTACTAGTACAGTATTTAGTACAAGTTCCTGACAAGTAATTTGTAGTGTGGCACAATGTACTCTAAACACCCACTTTCTTTTAAAATGCTTTGAAAAAGTTAAGAATAACATCACATTTTGTTTTACACTGTAATATCAGTATATAACTGTTCTGGAAACACTGCTGGACAATTTCATCACTGTCTTAAAATAAACACCTGAAAACTTACTCAGGATGTTCATTTAATGTAGCAAGTTCTCAGTAAAACCTTTTTCACTTTTAAACTTTCTGTTCATAGTTTGTCTGAAAAAGTAAATAATAAAATGTTTAAATGTTGCCGTGTAGGAGGAGGGCAGGGGTTGAATAGGGTTATTGATGTGAAAATAGTTACAGGAAAACAAAACTCATAGTCTTTGTAAGAGCAGAATCCAGAGGGTATAAACTTTTTACAATATACTGTTTTTTAAAAAGGAAGATAAAAAGAACTAGAAAATTGTATTTTATTCTGTGTATATACTGTCATTAAAATATTTTTGTTCATGATGATATCTACTCATGTTTCCACTGTTTTCCCTGTCTTCCACTCAAGAGCCAGTGACGATTTCAATACTTCATCTTCTGATCTTACAGTAGTATATTGTACGTCACAATTCACACAGAGGAAGCAGGGAAATCTTTAGCTTCTTTTTACACACAAGATAAACTACACTTTTTCCCTTGCCCACTTTAAATTTCTGTTCAGCCTGACATTGTTCAATGCATCCTATTACTCCTCTGCTTCACACCAGTACTTTTGGGCTCACTCTTCCCATCCTGGGAAGGGGCAGCAGTCTATCCATCATTGCCCCACTCATGATACCAATTGAACTGTCATATTTTTGTCAAAAAAAGCAGAGGAATCTCCTTGGATTCTTTAAATTTTGACAGGATCACAACTCTGTGCTCTTCCTGCAAAGCCTGGCCTTGCTTCCAGGGATCACATAGTTTCTTTTCTGTCTCAAGTTCCATGAGGAGTTCCCTGTTCAGCCAAGCTGGCTTTTTGCTCCACTTTCTTGACTTGCAGTAAAAAAGTGTTTCCTGGCATTCAGAAGGAACCTCCTGTGTTTCAACTTGTGCCCATTGCCTCTGGTCCTGCCGCTGGGCACTAGTGAAATAGGCCTAGCTTTATCCTCTTTGGATCCTGTCTTGAGGTATTTATATACATTGAAGAGATGCCCTTGGGCATTTTTTTCTTCAGCCTAAACAGTCCCAGCTCTCTCAGACTGATAGGAGAGATGTTTCAGTCCACTCATCATCTTAACGGCCTTTCAGTGGACTCTTTCCAGCCTGTCCATGTTTTCTTGTACTGTAACTGAACACAGAATTCTTGGTGCAGCCTCACCAGTGTTGACTGTTGAGTGGCCTCACCAGCGTTGATAGTTCACCTCCCCTGGCTTGCTGGCAACACTCCTCTTAAAGCAGTTCAGGATACTGTTGGCATCTTTGTCTCATGTTTAACCTGGTTTCCACCAGGACCCCCAAGTCCTTTGCAAAGCTTATTTCAAACTAGGGGTAGCCAGATTTTCAGTGAAGGCACTGAGGTCAAGTGCTATGGAGTAAAGGATCATGCTGTGGGACTCTTCTTAAAGCAGCAAAACTGTGGCAAAACCATGAAGGCAAAAATGCAGGGAGAGAGGGAACCCCAGCTTCCTCACTAGCAGAGCAGGAAAGAGCGACCTCTTGATGAACAGCAGCACTGACTCAGCATAGGTGGAGACAGGATTGATGATGACCAATCCTCCTCATATACAAGAGCAGCCCTAGGCAGCATGAGCAACCAGAAGTGCGGCAGACAGGGCATGGCCCAGTAGTTTTGTACAACTTTGTGTTACCGATCACCATCCTCTGGGCCTGGCCACTCTAAACAAAGCAAGAAGTTTATAATTAAATACTGTATAAGAATATGTGTATAAAAGGACTAAATTAAATCACACAGGAAACTTTGGTCTTTATCTTGTAATCTTTATGTTCTTTCAGCATAGTTATCTTTTTTGTGTAGCATTGTAATATTGTACATGAAAATGAGAAAACTGCAGCTTTATTAACTAATAATGCTGAATTGAGGTGGATAGATAAGAACCCACTTACAAGATGGAATGAATAAGTATGAGTTCTGCAGGCATGAAAATAGACAAATTAGTCATCAACTATTATGTTGTATTATTAAGGAGGCACACAGAGGAGAAAAAATAATTTAAACAAGCCGTTGCAGAGCAGAAATCTCCACCTAACATGTTTGCTAAAGTCAGAACTAACAAAATTGATCTTGGACTCTATTTGTGTCTATAAGTAAAGAAAAAGCACAAATGTTTGATAAGGAAGAGCTATTTCACTCATGACACCCACAATCATTGGAATAAGTTGTGTAATGTATGATGTAAAATTTATTTGAGTAATTATCTACAAGATAAGGAAGGAGATTGAGATTTTCAAGAAATGTCCACATGAAAAGGAAAAAGTTCGTTCCTCAGAAAGGATAAATTTTTTTGACAACTTTGTATTGTATTTTGTAATAACATGAAAAGGTGACTAAGATGACAACCCAAAACACTTTTGAAACTAAGTTCATAAACAAGAAAGAAAGAAAAGATTGCTACAATAGTATTGAAATTGGACAACAAGGCAGTTTATGTGTATTTTTCTATTTTTATAGAACATCAGAGCTTGATTTCAGAAGTTACATGACTTGCAGAATATCTTTACAGGGTATTTCAATATTTTTCCCTAATTTTTCCCTACTTCTTTCTTTTCCAGAACTTTCAATGGGTTCTGCATTGAATATTATATAACTAGTGCCCAGTTTTGTTTTTGCTACTTAATAGAATCACCAGGTTGAAAAAGACCTACAGGATCATTGAGTCCAACCATTCCAATCAGCCACTAACCCATACCTCTCAGCACCTCATCCACCCGCACCTTAAACACCTCCAGGGAAGGTGACTCAACCACCTCCCTGGGCAGCCTGTTCCAGTGCCCAATGACTGTGATATTTTTTTTCTGATATCCAGTCTGAACCTCCCCTGGCAGAGCTTAAGGCCATTCCTCCTTGTCCTTTCCCCTAGTACTTGGGAGAAGAGGTCAGCTCCCTCTTTTCTACAATCTCCTTTCAAGTAGTTATAGAGAGCAATGTGGTCTCCTCTCAGCCTCCTCCAGGCTAAACAACCCCAGCTCTCTCAGCCATTCCTCATAAAGCCTGTTCTCCAACCCCTTCACCAGCTTCATTGCTCTTCTCTGGACTCACTCCAGAGCCTCAACATCCTTCTTGTGGTGAGGTTTGTTCACCAGTTGTGTGAGGAAGTTGTCTTCCACACACTCCAGGAACCTCCTAGATTGCTTCCTCTCCTCTGTATTGTACTTCCAGTAGATATCTGGAAGACTGAAGTCTCCCACAAGGACAAGAACTAGCGATCTTGAGACTTCTCCCAGTTGTTTATAGAAGAGCTCATCAGCTGCTTCTTCTTGGCTGTCTATAACAGACTCCCATCGCAGTATCTGTTTTCTTCTGGGCTCCTCTGATTTTAACCCACAGGTACTTGATCCTGTCATCACCATGATCGAGTTCAAGGGTATCAGAGCACTCTTCAACATAGACGGCTACCTCATCACCTCTCCTACACTTCCTGTCCCTCCTGAAGTGTTTATAACCCACCATAGCTGCACTCCAGTTATACGAGTTGTCCCAGTATGTTTCTGTGATGACAACTGCATCATAGTCTCCTTGCCCTACAATAACTTTCAATTCCACCTGCTTATTGCCCATGCTGCGTGAACTGGTGTAAAGGCACTTCAGCTAGGCTGATGAACCCTCTGCTTTCATAAAGGCAATAGAGTTCTTTCCCAACTGACTGGTCTTTTGTAACCGTAATATCTTAAATAACTTGATAAAACATTGTGAATTGCAGATTAACTTATGAAATCCTGAAACATTTAGTAATCTATTATTCCACATGGTTACAGAGTATACATTCCTCTATCTGGATGACTGACTGATTGAGGACTATGACTTGAAACACATCCAAACATAAGGCTGTTTTATGCTGGGTAACCAGAGTTTTATAAAACATCCAATGTTTTGTAGTTTCCAATTCATTCTGCAGAATCATCTAGAATACATTGAGACATTTCAAAATATTGTATGTTTCAAAGTCTTTGCTTCCCACAATTTAATAATTTTCGATTTGTATAATATTTTACACAAGAACATCCTGAGTCATGTAACTGAACAGCACCTGTGATAAACAGCAATCTTAAATAAACTTTAGATCTAGACAACTACAAACCACAAAATAGTTCTGTGTGATATCCAGTGATGGTAGGCTTGTTAAATGTTAATAAGTAAGCAGCAATAACATATTGATTTTTCTTCAGGGGCAGAACATAGAAAAATTCCCTGTGATTTAGGGGTGAAAATTATGAAATGCACTTTTATAAACCTATATACAAGAAACAGGTGCAAAGGGTTTCTGTGTAGCAGGAGACAGTTACACAGGATAAAAATTTCCTACCCTGTGAATGCTTTCAATTTTCATAATCCCGTTGGTCCCTGCTGAGACGAACTGAAAACTTTATCTCCCTCATTTTTTTTAAGAAAAACACCGTATGCAATCCAGGACAACTAACAATTGTCTGGATTCAACAGTATAATACTGTACACATCTCTTTCTCTGTTTAAGTCAAATCAAAACTGGAATCACACTCTCATATATTTCAAAAGAGAGATAAGTGAAATTTCTTTTACTGTATATGACTACAAATGAGTGTTTAATAGTAACAAGTACAGCACGAGGAATCAAAATCTGGTGGATCAGCACCCTTATCCTTAGTCTCTCCTTTTCAGACCGTGCAGGATTAAGCAGTAGATGACAGGCAGAGAGTAATTCATTCTGGAAAGGTTTCACATTGCTCCTTAGCTTTGACTGGAAACTGCTGTATAAGGAAATGATGTGTATCCATGCAAGTACTCCAGATTTCCCTGGAAAGTCTACCAGAAACAATTTATTGTTTCAAGCCGAAGAGGTTCGGTCAGGTATGAAAAATAAAACAAAAGCATCTGTCACAAATTGTAAATTTGAAAATACGAGAGACTTCAGAAAAGAGCATTTACTAATGTGCTTAACCCTTTAACTG
>WAAB01004181.1:0-29414 GCA_013389865.1 Piaya cayana | reverse complement strand
CCAAGGGTTTACTGAAAGCTGGTGGTGACCTTTATTTATCTGAGGCCATATACTGCTTGCAAAACTCCCGAATCTCAATATTTTGTACACATGATGCAAAAAATAAGCAGCAAAATTTGCTTCCATAACATTTTACTTTCACTGCTGCCAAAAAGTATTCTGGGGTTTAAATAAGTCCTCCATTTGTAATATAACTAGAAAAATTTGGGATAACTGTACTTGAATATTACACTGTCCTTTTTAATATATTTTAATAACAGACTGAAAGAAGGAAATGCACTGTTCTTTCTTCCTTACAAACCACTTGCTTGCAATCCATGGATTTACAGAATTATTGCACAGCTGAGTATTACTATTATCACTGTTGATTGCCACCTGGGAAGATTTTGTGGAAATGATCTTTTTTTTAAATGATGTTGTAATCAATTACTACCTATTCTAGTCTTTCTCCTTGCTGTGCTTCTATTTCTGTATGTTTTTTAAAAGAAGGTAGGGGTCTTGAAAAGGGAGAGGCATTTTTCCTGGTAAATCAATTAACATCTCCAATCCAGCAAACTGTGGAAAAATACAATAACTCTCCTTAAATGTTCCATTAGGGCCCAGTAACAGCTCATTAGATTATACAAGGTATGTGTAATTGCCCAGAAAAGATGCACTACCTTCCTGCAATGCTTAATTTAATCTCCACTCTTCACATACAACTATAACCACCCACTAAACAAGATTCATGGCCTCATGCCTAATGGTATGTGTGTATGAGTGTGTTTTAAACACAAGAATGTGTTTAAAAGTCAAAACTGGCATGGTTTTACATCCAGTTGTTTGCTGTGATCTTACACAAGGCTGTGGAGGGCAGGCATTCTCAATGCAAATTTTTTTCTAATTGGTTAGAAATTTCTCACTATATTTTGTCTTTATTGCATAAAGGGTTTTTTCAGCCAGGTCTCCAGCCCCAGATAAGAACATGTGAGGTCCTGAAGACACTAGGCTTAACTTGTGAGACCTATGTGGAGGATAAATCTATGAAAATAAGATACATGTTTTATGCATAAATCTACTGTTATATTTATATGTACTAGAGGTAATTTTTTTTCCTCAGCTGCAACAGTAGAGGATGTGAAGATTTTGGTTTTGAATTTTCTCACAAATCCTTGGCTTTTGCCCTTGCTGGGCGCTTCCGTTAATATTAAAACATTAAATACTGAATACCCTTTCCCTCCTCAGCAGCACAGTAATGCTCCCCATGACCAGCTCTGCCTCTGTTGACAACTACAGCCTTCAGAGCTGCATATTTGATCTCCCTGGAGTCTTTAGCCAGAGCAGTTCACTTCCATGCTTGATAGTTATAATGCTTCCTAAACCCTGATTTAACTTGAAAAGGATCATAGGGATAAATTCATGGTTCTCCAATGTTAAGAACTCTCTGTTAATCTTCTGGTGAATCAGGATTACAGTCAGTATTTTCTTTTTTTTTTAATTTTTAAATTTTCACTTTCATAGAATCATAGAAACATAGAATGGTTTTGGTTGGAAAGGACATTGAAGATCATCCAGTTCAAATCCCACGGCCATGAGTAGGGACATCTCCCACTAGATCAGGTTTCTCATAATCTCATCCAACATGGTCTTGAGCACCCGCAGAGATGGACACCCACAATTTTTCTGGAAAATCTCCAAATATTTCTAACAAACATCAGATGGAAAAAAAAAGAGGTGAAATACTGAACACAAGCACTAGATTGATGTTCAAGAATGGACAAAGCACGATATACAAGGGAAAATATCGGAAACAGCTTTCTTCTGGAACCGTGTGGGTCTACAACATCCAAATGCTGCAGGATGTATGTGCCCGGGATTATCTGGCCTGGAGTTCAACCTGCACAGCTGACACGAGCACTCACTGCATTATTAAAACCTTCTGTGTTTTCGAAGGAGAATCAATATCTATAACACACAGTCCATCAACACAACAGAGTGTTTTTATGGACAAGCAGGGATCTTTGGCAAACTAAGCCAATATCACAAAACCTACCTAGTCTGTTGTTAGGTAAGAGTCCTCTTCTTAGAAATCTCACAGGAAAGTGTGTTTTCCTATAATTGATCTGATACGAAAAGAAGAAACAGCTAAAGACATGGAATCTCCTCCTGCAATAGGGAGACATTGAACTAATTCTATTTTTTTAAAAAAAAGAAGCATATATATTTTACTAAAAGTAATTTTTCCGTAAAATCTCACTGGCAAAATTTGGAGTGGCTGGATCTCCAAGTCATTGCAAAGAGGTAGTAGGGATACAACATTATGATTCCAGCCCCAGTTCTCTGAATGTGTCTCCTTTGCTGCTCTATTTCATTCCATTCTCATGATTTCCAGACTATTGGTGTCTAACACACAAATAGAGGCTTCAAGTTCTCCCTGATGCACAGTCTGTTGGATAGTCATGAATTTTGCTGGAATTAAGGATGTTAAAAAGGCACAGGGGCAGAAAATACAGTACTTTCTGAAGTGACATGGTGGGCATGAATCAGCCCTACAAATGGAAAAGGGAAATTTAAACAGGCCAGGGAGTATTGTTTTACTCTTTACTGAAATGATTCTATAGAACGTAAAGTCTTCCTACAATCTATCATGTAGTGATGGAGATACCATGAAGTGTTTCTTCTAGATGGCTGAGATTCACCGAAATAAAGCCAGGTACCTGGACAGTAGTACACGTTGCATTTGTATTAAGGCAAGAAGGAGTCATCTTGCACCTGGAGAAAAAATAAAATTCCCCAGGCACTACCTGTGAATATTTTCACGTATCACTGACATTTTAATTTACTAACTCTATATAGAGAGCTAAGACATAAGCAGACTGACTTACAGACCCTTCTTTTTCTGTTTGGGAACCTCAAATATTCCACACAATTCAGTGAGTACAGATGTTTTTTATTCCCCAGTCAAGTTGAAAATACAGGAAAAGGGGGAACTGCATTGAAATAGGCCCGTGAATGAAAAGGCTTTGCTGTTAAATAGTCCGACAAAATGAGCTTTTTTTTTCTGGTTTCAAATAGAAGCATCTGGTTTTAGTGTTGCTTTAGAATTGATAAGTCTTTAAGTAAATTTTGGAAGGAAAAATCAATTCAGAAGTAAATTACTGAAGAACTTCATAATGAAAGTTCTTTCCTTCCTGCCTTCCTGTCTTCTTCACTTCCTTCTCCTCCCCCTCCTCCCTTTCATTTTGTTCTTCTTGATAATTTCTCTTTAACTTTCTCTCCCTTTCCTTTGCTTTTTTACTTAACTACTATAGATTTGTAAGATCAGCACAGAACTTTACATCCAAACTAATACGCAACAAAAAATCCTCTGCAGTATTATGTGGAAGATAATATACAAGCTCACATGCAAAAGTGAAAAAAAAAAAAAAACCAAAAAAACCACCAAAACAGGATTTGTTAAAATTTCATAGGATCATATAATTGTAGAATGACCTGATTTGGAATGGATCCACAAGGGTCATTGAGTCCAAATCCTGTTCCTGCACAGGGCAACCCCAAAATTTACACCATGCGTCTGATGGCATTTTCCAACTGCTCCTTGAATGCTGTCAGGCTTGGTGCTGTGATTACTTCCATCTGGAGATTGTTCCAGTGCTCCACCACCCTCTGGGTGAAGAACCTTTTCCTAATTTCCATCCTAACCCTCCCCTGGCACATCTTCCTGCCATTCCTTCAGGATCTATCACCAGAGAGAAGAGATCAATGCCTGCTTCTTCTCCCCTTGTGAGGAAGCTGTAAATCATGATGAGATCTCCCCTTGGTCTACTCTTCTCCAGGCTGAGCAGACCTACACAGGAAAAAGCAGGGAAGCTCAGTTCTTCACTGTTGTATTTGCATATTTCCCTGTTTTTCTTTTCACCCTTTCTATAAAAAATAACAACAGCACCGAGACCAGTGAATGTAATTTCAGGGGTGTAATTTTGGACATCAGTCTGTACATTTCTTTTGAGCTATACTCCCTAAGAGTGCACAAGACAAGATAGATGTTTGTTAGTCACGTGTAAATTCTTCTCTATTTTTACTACAACACTTTTTGACATTTGTTTGTGCCTAGGAATTCATCACATGTGTCACCCCACAAAGCCATCAGAGAATTTCTGTTGAATGACCAGTGCTTTCCTGTGATGAGGCATCTATAAATACCTGTGCTACAAAATGTAGGTTTATATAGGGGCTTTGCCAGTAGCGTTTGAAAACTCTGGTAATATATGTAAGTGAGATACGTGAGGAGGCATATGCGATAGCTTTACAGGAATTTCTAAAGAAATGTAGCATCCATAAAGGGTGTGGATCATGTTTCCATCCCTTGCATTCTTGGCCCTGGAGACAGCAAAGTAGAATCAACTCTGATTTTTTTTTGAGGGTAAGAGATATAAATTGATTCAGAAAAGTGTCCTTCTACCAGTTTACATTTAAACACGTTCCTTAAAACAAGCAGAAGGCGGCAAATGCCTAATTGGTAATTTCTTGAATGAATGCCATGACAAATTACAATTTTGTATTGTTTTTTCTTATAATTGAGTTATTATTAATTAATATAGTAACATAAGTCTCTCTAGTAAGGTGTAGATAGGTATGACTCTAGTAGTATAAACAGATCTAATTCCTGCATGATCTCTTTTAAAGGGCAAGGATACTCTGCCAAGGTGAAGTAGCTCTTGGCAGTTTGATACTGGTTCCCCAAATCACTGTTAAGTTAACTCATGATCCTGGACAAATATAAATCTTGCATCCAGCAACAGATGTTAGTGGTGTTGCTTCACTCCATCCCAAGTCTCATCAGAAGTACTCAAGCACAACAAAGGACAGATTATTCTCTGTAAGACAAGTGACAAGCAATCTCTGAACCCAACTTGTGTTTCTATGCTTGGTGTAAAAACATAATGATAAAAAAATAATAAATGTTGGGACCATAGTGGTAGAAAATTGAATAGCATTAGGAATTAAATGGTGGTGAGAAATAGGAACTGACACAATTGGAATTAAACTTTAAATCGGTATATATTTACTACAGGAGGTTTTTGGACCTTAATCACTTCTCTCATCTTTGCTGACATCCCCTTCCCTCTGAAAATGTTTGAGTGTGTTAGTTTCCAACTCTATGGAAGCATAAAAATGCAAAAGTATGTATGTGCAGGAGAAAGTTTAGCATGTTTGTTTTGCTAAAATCTTCTATAACACCTCAGCATCTTTATTATTCTTGGCTGAAAACAAAACCCCAAACCTGCTGATGACTTGGAACATTATGTGACCTAGGATGAATGGGCAGATGAACAAAGTATCTTAAGGGAGCAGTTTTAACAATTACTAAAACTTGTAGCATTTTTTACATAACAAGCCCTATCATCTACTACTAATAATACTAATACAAGCACTTATGGTAATAATAACCCAAATTTAATAACAAGGCAGCAGCAGTAGTTTCTCTGTGTATGCGTTCAAACCACTTTACATACATTATAAAGTCATGGATCATTTGAGAGTGCCTCAGGGAAAATAATGTGGTAAATGTTGTATAAGTATTATCTCCAAGTGTTGAACCCATTCACTACTAGCTGATGACGCTTTCGGCTTAACTGGTAGAAAATACAAGAACAAGGAATTTTAAGTGGGACTTGCATTACTTGGATTGGGTATGCATTTGCAATTCACACAGGTAATTAGGGAGCAGAAATGCCCCAAGTGACCCTGGTGTAATCAGAAATTCAGATATCTTGATGTTGAATGTGAAACTGTTACAGTATTACTCTTCCATGAGACAAGTGCGGTACTACAAGTCTTACTGAAGTTCATTGTTCCAAATACAGAATACCTTTGAGACTACTAAATCACCTTTTCCAATGAGAAGGGAGCAAAAAATATCTTAGCATCAAATAAAGCATTAAAACTCAGAGTTCTTTACGTGTTTGGTGTAGGTAACCCATTACACTGGTGGAGGAGCTCAATGGGACACATAAGACAGCAGTGTTTCCAGGGACATGCTTAAGTGACAGACCTAAAGGACAGTCTGTTGAGGAGCTCCTGAGGAATAGAAAATTCTCTTTTTAGCATCTGTGGAGAGCAGGGAGTTAAGTCTCTAAGTAGTTTCAAGAATGCAGCCCAGGTCTCCCCGCCCTGCTCAATACATCAATCACATGAACTAGATACTTAAGTCAGTCTAATTATTTCCATTGATGACCTTGAGCTTGATTAAGATCTGTGTAATGTCTTTACATATTGCATACTTAGTGGGAGAGCATTTAGGAGAGCATTTACACCATCAAGACTGGGCTAGGAGAGCAAATAGATGTTATTGTGAGAGGGGAGACTATTTTGCAGAGCCTAAGGAGTGGTCTTGCCACTAGGTTACAACAGTGAGTTTATAGTACATTGATTAGTGAGTACTGTGCAAACTCCTCCAAAGAGACAGGGATTCACAGGGAAGAAAAAACAGCATTTCCAACTTTGACTGTTAACTGTCCTTCTGGCGTGGATGATGTGAGTTTCAAGTCCATGCAGTAACAAGAGAGCTCGGATACAAGGGCAGCACAAAAGCTAGTCTAGCCTCTTTGATTTTTCTTTTGAATGTGTTTTTTAAAATAAAGCATTAATCGCTAAATTTGGCAAGGGACCTGTTCCTACTGTGCCTTGACTGCTCTGAGAAATTTCTAAGGCATGTACGTCCCACTTTGCATCTGACCCTTTCCTTGCAGCTCATCTCCATGTGTAACATTCCCTCTCTCTACTAAACTGAAAAGGGTAACAGCAGTCCAATTTTGTGATGTTTCTACTATAAGAGTGGGCACACTGAAATGAACCTTCTTACTCAGGATGTCAGTCCACAGATTTATCTGCTGTAAGCTGATGCATCTTTAGAGACTGTTTTAATGACCTCAAAGCCACCAGGACATAGAGGACCAACTTGCTCTGTAGTGTAGATAAGACCATGGAGAACATGGCTGATACATGATCATGGCCTTTGTTTTTTCATCGGGTAGGAAACTTGCTACTAAGCAATTAAATACTCATGTATTGTGTTAAAATAATATCCTGCTTTTAGTATACTGTCCTGGTTTCAGATGGGATAGACTTAATTTGCTTTTCAGTAACTGGAACACTGATGTGGTTTGGATTTAGTATAAGAATAATGTTGATAACAGATTAATGCTTTTAGTTGCTATTAAGTAGTGATTATATTAAGTCAAGGACTTTTCATCTTCCCATCTTTTGTTAGTAAACAGCTGCGCAAGAAGCTGAGAGAGAGCACAACCAGGACATTTGACCCAAACTGGCCAAAGGTGTATTCCATTTCTTATCAAATCTTACTCAGTATATTAACTGAGGGGAATTGGCTGGTGGCAGGGAGAGGGGCTGGGATTGCTGCACTGTGCATCACTTTTTGTATACTCTGTTACTATTATTTATATTATTATTTTCTCTTCCTTTGCTGTCCTATTAATCTGTCTTAATCTCAACCCACAAATTATACATTTTTTCCCTGATTCTTCTCCCCATCCCACCGCGGGGTGAGGAGGAAGGAGTGAGAAGCTGAATTGTGCTTAGTTACTAAAGTTAAAATGTGACAGAAGGTAGCAATGAAAACAGGACTGCATAGGGTTGTTGGGAAGGAGTGTGTTAATTGAAGGGGGTTCTCCCATAGGATTTATTTGTTCAAGTGTTTGTTTACTGTTGCAGAAACCTTTTGCGAGATAAAGCAAAAGCAACTAGAAATGAAGAGAAGGACTGGGGTGAGTGTTCCTGGAAATGCCACAACCACTTAGAATGACAAGGTCAGTACTCCTTTTGTTCTGTTTGTGCTCTGATCTAATCAGTTAAATCTAGGCAAGGGGAAGCAAAATATCCCTGCCACAAACACTCAATCTGTAAACTCCTCCTTTTTCTCTCAGCCAGCGGGGAATGCAATATGAACTTATAGGGACTTTTCCAGATGCCAAGATGCATATTGTCACTGCTAGGCCTTAGGTTTCTTCAGTCCCGTGTGAGGCGAGAGGGAGAAGAATGGGGCAGTATGAATGCAAATATATTGCAGATAAGGAACACCCTGTGGGAGTCCTCAGTACCTAACTACAATTTTGCTTTACTGAGATTCAAAACATAATAAGGTTTCTGTTCAGGTCATGGTAAAATGGATCTTACTTCTCTGTTCACACCTGTAAAGTAGAGTTCACAGCAGAGTCTCAAGTTTAGCCATTAGAAGTAGCCTAGACTCGTATTGTTTCAAGACCTGGTTCACGGAAATGTTTATCCCACCTACGTGTAGTGGAATTGTCTTATTTTCCATTCTGTATCCAGCAGAAGGGAGTTTGCACTGTTTACCTGAGAAGACCATTATGAACTCTCAAACTGTAACTTACTGTCTTGGCTTAATCATAACTGGAATAAAATAAATGTATTCTGGCTTGAACATGTCATCAGAGCTCATTTGAATATGAGTCCATAGGTAAATAGGAGATGAAGTCTCTGATGTATTCTTCTTCCTTCAGGCAAACATGAGTTGTATCAACTCATGTCCTTTAATACCTCAGCATGCATCTGGAATATGCCGCCATTAATACTCCATCGCTGTCACATTTTTTTTGTGTACTGGGGGAGGAGATCTTATTTTTTGATTAACAGTTTTCCTAAAACTGGGGATCCATCCATGCATTCATTGTTCCCACAGAGGTCTTAGTCACTTCACACTGCTTACATGAAGGTTTGCTCCTGGGTTACTCTTTGCAGTAAACAGGCTAGTTTTCCCCCAGAGAGCCTACACTACTTATGGGAATAGACAGCTCTAGAGACAATGTCTTATAGGTAGTACAGTCAAGGTTGAACCAGTTGTACTGGTTGTACAACTCCTACTGCCTTACACAACCCTCCAAAGTTGCAGCTACCTGTTGGCCATCCGAATGCCCTATACTAGCACAAGTACTCTTTGAGTCATACTACAGTAATGTCTCTCTGATGGACTGTGTCTTATGCTTTTTAAGGCACTTCAAACAGGAGAAACACAAGCATTGTTTATTTAGCATTAGTGCCAGATGGGTGAAACTACTTGAGCCTCAGAGGAGATGCAGTCTGTGTGTCTAGGACTTACTGCGTTAAGAGAGAAATCAAAGCCTGGTATGGTATGGTACATTGTGGTTGAAAACTGCATTTTACCAAGGTTCACTAGTGAGCTCATCTAAAGAGGGTAACCTGAGAGAAACTGCTAGTTCTACCCTTGTGAATATCTATCTAGAAGAGTCCTCTGGCTTACTATCAGTACTGCTTGTGCTTCAGTAAAGAATGAGTCCACAGGAACTTTCTGATTACAATCATAGAATCATAGAATAACCAGGTTGGAAGAGACAAACAGGATCATCAAGTATGACCATTCCCATAAATCACTAAACCATCTCCCTCAGCACCTTGTCCACCTGTGCCTTGAACACCTCCGGGGAAGGTGACTCAACCACCTCCCTGGGCAGCCTCTGCCGGTGCCCAATGACCCTTTATGTGAAATATTTTTTTCCTTATGGTGAGCCTAAACCTCCCCTGGTGGATCTTGAGGCCATTCCCTCTTGTCCTGTCCCCTGTCACTTGGAAGAAGAGGCCAGCACCCTCCTCTCTACAACCTCCTTTCAGGTAGTTTCCAAGAGCAATGAGGTCTGCACTCAACCTCCTCTTCTCCAGGCTAAACACCCCAGGTCTATCAGCCGTTCCTCATAAGGCCTGTTCTCCAGCCCCTTCATCAGCTTGGTTGCTCTTCTCTGGACTTGCTCCAGAGCCTCCTCATGAACTATGGAGCAAAGATGCAATCGCAGAGAAGAAGTTCTGACAATGGCAGGCACAGAAACAACCTGATGAATAAGAGACATGAATGCCCCAAGAAGATCCAGAAACATTGACTCTGAACATTGGACTACTATCTAGTGAACAAGGGAGCTCTCCTTTATTGTGTGTGGTGTGTGTTGGTGTGTAACTTAGCAGGAGAAGAGAAAACAAGGTGCACATCAGCTTACGTATTTTAATTCTGTGCTGGTTGCCATGCTTATGCTATCTTTTTGCAAGATGTAAATATTCAAGAAGAATAAATTGTTTTCATGATCATTCTTCTGGATATTAGAATATCTTAAAGAAACCCTCTGTTCTTGCTTTACAGAAAATATTCAGAAATGTTAGCTATGCTAATGATAGCTGGTGGCAATGAGGTCCAAAGTTAAACAGAGAAATGTTGTAATAAATCTGGTACTAATGTATAAATCTTAAAAATAGAGTTTGTTGGAAGAAAAGGTACCTTTCTGCTCATGAAGAATTCCCCCATAACTCTGTAATTTCCCAAGAAATTCTAATGTATATTTTGGTTTTTTCCTTTTTGTTTTGTCTTAACCTTAAAGTAACAGAAATATTCAGGTTTTTGGGAAAGGGCCTCTGGAAGTAAACTGGTGTAACATCTTCTCAAAGTATGAGCAACTTTGAAGTTACATTACATTGATCTGGATTTATCTAGTCAATCTTTTAAAAAATAAGTTTGTGTCTCAAGAAGAAATACATACAGATATTGACATCCCAATTATGGGGTTTTGTCAGCAGGGCTTTCCACCTAGCACAGGGAATTTTGCAGTTTATGCTGATGAGGTCAGCAGAGATAATCACTGAGAGCAAAGCTGCGAAATAGTGATAGAGAATTGTTTTAAAAGGTCTCTTCCTTACAATTAATTCATGAATAACTTGTCCTGTCGTAGACAAACACTTTAATGAAAGGTGACAACATTGCACCTAAACCACTGGAGCAAGAGGAGGGCAGATGGTAAGTTTGGAAGCGAGTAGAAGTTGAGTAGCAGAAGGATGAGCTTTACAGCACATTGCAAAGGATGAGGATGTGAGAAAGTTTGATGCAGGAATAGGAGGCTCAGCTACTGTATGAGGTAAACAATAACAGAAACTATCAAGATGATGATGGAAGAACTCTAGTACAAGCAGGAATGGGATTCATCTCTTATTTCAGGGGTGAGATTTATCTGATTTAATGAAGGCTCTGATGGTAGAAGCCTGAATAGGTCACCTCAGGTTCCCTGTATAGTCAAAAGGACTCCAATCATTAGAGTAAATGGAGTTTAGGACACAATTTATCACCTTATAGACACATCTACACTTGATCTATTGCAGTGAAATTTAATTAACATAGATTCTACCACTGAGATGAACACTGGACAGCTCAGAGACAGAAACTTGTGCTGTGAACAACTAAAATATTTGATTAGAAGATTTATACTATCAATGAATAGAGTATCAAGGAATGTATTGATCTCTATACAAGCTGTGAACCCTTTGTGCACATAAAATTTCCAGATCCACATATTGTTAGATAGATTGCCTTGTCTCTTGCCAGTCTTCCTTGTATAAGAACTTTTTGAACAACTGCTGAAAACTTTCACCTTGTTCACTGATCAGATTTCACTGAATCTTAAGATGGTTTTTGGACACCTTCACTGGTTTCACCTTAACCTCCCAAACCCTTTACAACTCTGCTTATCTCATCCTTCTCTCAGTTTGTCTTATATCCTCTTCCCATTGGCTATTTTGTATGTTTTGATCATACTATGTCAACCTTTCCTCTTTTGCTCTTCCATCATTCTGAATGACTTCTTCTCTGTTTGACATCATGACAACGTTTGTAGTCCTGAGCTCTTTCTCAGCCAAGAGACTAGTCAGACAGATTTTCCAGTGTATCACTTTGTTTATAAAACTATTGACCAGGGCAACTAAATATGACACAGGATTTTCTATTAGCCATTCTAAGTCATTGTAAATATATTAGTTTTATTCATAGTTTTAAAATCTTCATGGACTTGTTGTCCAGATGATTAATAGGATAAACGGGACCATATTTTGAGTTCCGTGAAACTCTAAAGAAACTGAAATCTGATTAGAAGATGGTGAGATATCAGCAATATAGACTGATGCTGGCAACATAAGGCATCGTCAAGATGGTTTTGGTTGACCTGATAAAGAAGAGAGGATCTGTTTTATATATATTAAGGAAATGCTTCCAGTAAAGATGAGAAAGACTAACAAGAGAGACTTCCTAAGGTCGTGGTTCATAGAAATTCAAAGGAAACTACCCACTCAACTTGTGAGTTAAGTTTAGTGGTGCAGAGTTGAAAAGAATGGCGTTTCCCATGCCATTTATGTATTTTCAACTCTCCTCCACCATACTTAAGTTTTCTGCCTGAATAAATCGCTTTTGGAAGTACTAACAGCAGGAGATTGGTGAATGGAAAGGCAGAATTTGTGGAAATGAACTAATCTCCCCAACACATTATAATAATAATTCTTTGTCGGGCCTAACATTCAATGAGAAATTACTCTTGCTACCACATTAGTCTAGAAAGGAAGTTTTGATAATACAGTCGTGTAAAGCTAAGACATTCATCTTGGAATGGAAAGAAAGTGAGAGGATTGGAGGATGACTTAGAGTAATTCAGATGCAATTAAATACAGTTTGTGTCAAGATCTAACACAATAGCCCCAATCAAATATGTTTTAGGAACAATTACAAGTAGTAGCCTAATTACCAGCAATTGATTTAACTGAAGAGTTTCCTGCAACTCTTTCACAGAGTGAAAGAAGAGAATTTTTTGAAAAATTATTTTAAATGACAACCATGCATTTCCAATGGTTTCTTGGTGCCAAGGAAGAGAGCTAGCTGTTCGATTGGGAAGCTTTCAAGGAAAAAAATCAATTACTTTTTTTCCATCAGTAAACCACTGGGCACATAAATGTGTTTCCTAGAAAGCAGCTTAGAATTGCATGTGAACAAGTGTGTCCTCAACTGCCAAATCATGTTACTTAGAAGACAAATGGGGTATTCTTCTTGTTTTCAGCCACTTCAGAGCTCTTTTTCATGAAACCAGGTTAGGTGTTGTTATAGCTTCTGAGAGGGTAAATGATTTGAGTGGGGAGTTTGTCACTGCTGACACAAAGTGCCCTAAATTGTTGGAATTCCTTCAGGAAATATAAAATATCTGCAAGAGGACCAGCAAGAAGACTAGAGGCTTAATTGTCCCATTGTGTATATCGTTTAAACTAACATGTCTTCCTCAATTTATGGGAGCTGGGTTGATACTGCTGCATGTCCTCACTGTGAAGAAAACAGTGAGTCTTTCAGGAAAGGACCAGTTAGCAAAGAAATGTGAAACATTCAAGACTATCCCACAGCACTTACATACCCAGAATTGTGGATGTCTACAGACAAATTATGCCCTTTGCAATCTTGAGTTTAGAGACATTCAATCTTCAGAACACTAAGCAATATGTCGAAGTAACTTTTATTTTTACCCCTAGGCTTGGAAGAAGGGGAACTAAATAATCTCAAAGCACTGTGGCTAGAAGCAAGAGTTTTGAATACTTGTAGCACTAGTGGAAACAACTCAGTACTGAGTTTCCCAGATAAAATGACCTGGGAGATTTGTGCCTGTTTACAGTACAAGAAACAGCACTTCTGTATTTTGAGAGATGCTGAATACTCCATTCCAACACTGCCTTGGATAGCAAAGCCTGTTAGTCTCTTCTCAAATGATAAGCCATCAGTCAGACTTGAAAGTAATGAAGTGGTTTAATGACAATGTAGTGAAGGAATGATGACACACAGTGCTCATCCTTGTAAAACGTTATTGATGAACAGCAGAACAATTAAGAAACCTGTGAAGTAAGCTAAAAGAACACAATGGTTCTCTCACCTAGGTATAAAAACGTGACAGGATATGTTATGTGCACATCAGATCATGGTGCTAACAGCATAGTCTTTGGGAAGTGTCTCCCTGAACCCAGTTTTCATCATTATTGCAAGTTCTTTGAGTTTTACTGATTTTGCCCTTGGGAAAGCCATTTGGCATCATCATCCTTCTCTCCAGATTAGCCAAGTTTTCTGTCATTGGAAGTAGTTACAGCCAATCTGCTTTCAAACAGTCATTTTATCAAAGATACCCTTCCAAATAATTTGAGTGCCAGAAGCCATATACAAACGGCACCATTTCAAGGTTTATATTAACCTTAAGTGTTTCCTTTTAAATAAGAAGGAAGGTAGCTAGAAAAGGTGGGCACCTCTACTTTGAACACAAGATGAAGTAAAGATCAAGGTAATTTCCAAATTGTTCTAATCTCATGCCTCAGTGCTTTAAAGGAGCCCTTTAGAGTGAATTTACTCTTTGATCATTGACTAAAATCTAATAACTTTGGCAGGAAATGAGGTGTGAAATGCTGTCAAAAGCATTTCAATAATACCTTGTGTGGTACCAAACATTTTCTTCTCTGTGGTAAGAGTCTGTAGAAAACCCACAATTTATCAGTTGATGGATTTAGAAATGAGCATGCTGATTTACAGTGAGTTATTTGCATTGTCAACTATGCCTTAGATTCAAATAGAAGAAACATTCTACACGATGACAAACATAATGATGGACTATTATCAATATTTAATTTTTTTTCCTTCCAGAATAATAGATGCAGTCTGTAAGAAACAGGTAACAACACTTTGGAAACATAATCTCCTGTTTACCTTAGGACTTCCAGAGAAATTTTAAGTCTATATTAATGTTTTAAATATTTTGCTTTATTTTTCATCCCAAATAAATGCTTAAATTCTTTTTTTTTCCTCCCAAAGGAGATACCGAGTAGCAAAATACAAGACAGCTTCCTGGTTTTGGTCCATAACTAGAATTACTTCTAAGGGATGCAGCAAACAATATATGTGTCAGCTTACATGTAACACAGATAGATTGATTTTTGTATTAAGGAGACCCACATTATTTGTTGAGATTTTCCCTCATTTTTAATACGTGACTTAGCACATTCTCTGACTTCTTCAGATTTCAAAATCTCTGAAACCTGAAGAGTAGCGCTGTCTGTCTAGCCATGTTGCTTTGTGAATAAATTGAGTGATGTGTATAAATACAGATGGTTAAAGGCTTTCAGCCAGGTAGTAACAAAAAATTAAAATTTTCATTTAAGTCTTGCGGGTTTAAATTTTTTCTCATTAAAAATTGAAATTATTCCTTTTATTTTATTTTCCTGTGAACTTCTTTGTGAAGAACCAAAACAAAAGAAGCTTGAAAATTTATTTCCTTTTCCTCTCTTCTCTTCATTTTATATTTCCCTTTCTTTTACATAGGTCATTAATACTTCATACCTCTTTCTGAATTACTATCAGAACTTTGAATACAAGACACACTGTAAGCATGAAGTACTAGCTCATGTATATTGTAATTATAGTAGTAGACAGAACTTAATAAGGAGAGGGCATATCTGATAATGCCTCATATTCTGTCAGAACAAGGAAAAAGTACACAGTAAAAAAAGCTTAGAGGTGACCCATAGGGAAAGTAATAACTTCTAACAAATCTGGCATGTGTTCCCACTGGAAAAATAATGAAGTAAAGAGAAAGATGAAGAGAAATTAGACAAAAAGTTGTGTCCTGTAAAATATTTAGAGACAGGTTCAATTTATATCAAAGAAGATAGGAGAATTTAATGGGGCCAGATTTTACTCAGTCTTTGTTGTCTACTTAAACAGCAGGAATTACAGAATAAAAAAGAAACTGTATTTCTCCTCTTTTGTCAGTAAAGATAACACAAATTTTGCCACTGAACTTGATACATAGCTCTTTTTTTTTCCTCCACTTTTCTCCCTCTATATTTGAACAAATATAAATGGTAGTTTTTAAACAACTGAACAATGCATTTCTTTTTACACCGAATATGAGCAAATGTGTCTCTTCTGAATTCCTACAGCATGAAGAAGATTGAATTCCCCTGTGTAGATCACATGTCTTAACTGCATCCAAAGATTACAAGGCAACAGACCAGCTGTTCTCATAAAAGCTTACAAAACTGTCAGCAACTTTTGGTGTTGGATAAAACCAAAATCTCCTATCAGAATTCTTCCAAGAATACTCTAAACCTGCAGCACCCTGAAAGAGAAGCTGGCATACTTGGGTTCAGAAGGTGGAACACATCACAAACTGAGAGAGACCATCAAGTCTTGAAGAAATAACAAAGGCAGGTCTCCATCTTCTCTCAGCAATATAGTTCTTGGATTTTTTCACTTACAAAGACCTTTGTGGAATGTGAACAGATTCACCACGGTGGTGCAGGAAGAACCAACCCACTCTGCAACACTTGTGAGACAATAACAAGGAGTAATCAAATATCCATATCTCTCTTCCTCGCTGAGTGCTTCTGCCCTTCCTGCTTATTCTGATTTTATATCTGTGCTGATTTAGTGAGTGATTCAGACTTCCAAGGGTCCACCCAAACTCCAATGACCTTTACACCCTACCATACTTTATGTTCTATCAAAGATCAGTCTAAGTTACGAAGGTATAAAGTGGGGTGAGCAGAACTGAGTGAAAGTCTGCAAAAGCTTTTGTAGGATGAATAACTAAGTGGACTGATGCTTTTCAGCCAGAAAAGGAGATTATTGAAGGAACAGATGAAAAACAAATCTACGCAGATACTAGTATCATGTAGGAGGCAATTGAAAGTATGTGTTTTCTGTAGAACACGATGGATTCAGATAAAATTAGGAGATAGTAAAAACACTTCATTTTTCATATAGAGCAAATGCAAGCTATGGAATTTGTTACTACAGGATACTGTGCATTTTAAGACTTCTTATATATTTTTAAAAGGTGGATAGATCAGTGGAGGAAAATTAATTCTGTCTATAATATCAGAAGTTATAAGTGTCCTAGGACATCCAATTTGGAACATACTGGAAGGAAGGAAGATATTCTTGGAATGCTTCTACTGCTTTCTTGTTTTCTCCTCAATATTCACACTAGACATGTTGGAAACAATATTCAGTGCTGGATAGATCTGTGTCCAAGTCGGTCCAATCATTCTCTTGTCCTTAATTTCTTCCCCTTCTGTCAGGGTATCTCTGGTACTCACACTATGTGTTTAGTTGCAGCTTTAATAGGAATCAGCCTTCCCAATTGCAAGAACATACTGACCTACTGCCTTTCCATAGGCAATATGCTTCTTTTTTGCTTTTAAGTATATCTAAACCTTTGTTAATCCAGAGTGGTCTCTTGTTCTACATTCTTTCTTTCCCTCAGTAGGGGACGGACCATTCTTGTGCTTTGAGGAGGTTGTTCTTGAATAACTCCCAGCATTCACAATTTCCCTTGCCTTCCATGAATGCTTCTTATGGAATTCTTCATAGTTGGGCTCTGGATTTATTGAAGTTGGTTCTTCTGGCATCCAGGCTCCAGACTGCAGTCTTTACATCTTTTGACTTGGACAGCAGCTACCCTTATAGCAAGCTCTGAGTGGCTGCCTCTGCTACACCAGGCAAGCCTCTGGGGTAGCTGTTTTCTGTCTGCTGCAGAGCACAGTCTTTGGGTGGTCTCTTCCATCATGCTTCTGACAACCTCAAAGCACCCAAAACCTGCCTTGGTCACTCCACATTCACGTCACAAATCTCACTTCTCTCAGCATTGCTGCTGGTGGTGTTACTAATAATGTTGGTGTCACTGATGCTGCTGATGTCCTGCAGTTGGAGCTCAATTTCTGAAATAAAAAAAAGTCAAATTTGTCTGTAAAACAGGAAGATGGTCATGCTCCACTGCACACAGCCTTGTCCAACCAAGACAGTGTTCTCTTCAGTGAGAAGATAGCTCAGATTTCTTTGAGGAAAAGAAGTGGCATAATTGGGTGAAACACCCTGTTAAACTTGACAGTTATTATTATTGTTATTATTATTGTTATTATGGAGGAAGGTATACTGAGCTAAGCAGGACGTCAAGCTGATGTTTCTAATATTCCTCTCTGTACCCAGAGCAGCGCAGAAGATGACTGTAACACCGCTATGCAGGCCAACTACTCATTTTATTGTCTGTATTTCAGTTCATGAAACTGGCTCCTGGCATTCTTTTTTTTTTGTCATTCTTACTTGTATCACCTTGAAATTCAGTTTTGATATTTTTCCATCCCTGTTATTAGAGTATTTTGAGATTGATTCAGCTCATGCTTTGCCTTTGAGAAGCTGGTTAGTCAATTATATAGAGCCATGGTTGTACTAGATGGAAAAGCCCCTTGAGGTCAGGCTGCTTCTTTCCTATCACCTCCTTGTTGCTCCCTGGAGCAGCTCCTCCTCTGTTTAAGTTTCCCAGGAAGTAACTCTACCACTGCTTCCCCAGTGAAAATGCTTTATAGTCTGTCAGATCTTACCAGCTGGGGACAATTTCCAAAATTTAGATGACATTTTCTCTATTATAAATTCATTCAGTTCTTCAAGATTCCCATTTCTAATGCATGATTTTTTTTTTTCTAATGCAGACAAAATCGTTATATCTGCCCCTGGTATATTTCCCATTCAATGGAGTCCTTTTGAATGATTAATCCATTACACATATTCATATCACCATCCTGCTAAATATTATTTACATATGAGAACATGAATAGTTACCAAATCTGGAAATGTGGATACAGTTTCTATAAGGCCAATGTTAAAATATTTTTAAAGGTAAGGGCTATACATTTCATCTTTTCTCAAATTAACAATCTTGTTTTTCTTCTTTTCTTGCATCTTTTACTTTTCTTTAAAACTCCTTTTTTTGGAGGATTTATTTTTTGTAGGTGGAGATTCTTACCTAACCAAGAAACTATTTTCTCTTGCAATCTGTTAAAAATTTCATAAAGTGTAATTTTCCATGTTAGACTAAAATTAAAGTCTGAACAATAAAATTAAAATATCATGCAATCTCATGCTAATGATGGAATTAGGATTTACTGACACTATCTGACTGTTGAATGACTCACTTTTGTTGCTACGCTGGGGGCCAATTAAGTCCCACATGTACTGTTTACTTTCCTTTCTTAACCTTTGGAATTCTTTGATGGTGCATCTGTCTTGATGAAAACTCCGTGTTCACCTCCTGTATATTCATTGATCCACAAAACTATACTGTTTGCTCTTCTATCCCTTCCTCACAAAACAAAATAGAAAATGAATAAAAAGGAAATAACAGAAATTTCTGCACAGTTCAAAAAATGCCTCCTTATAATCTGATGCACTGGATACCTGCCAGTGTGAATACATTTTTGAATTTAAGGTGATAGTGAGACACTATTAAGCATGAAATATGACTGCTTATCATACTTCTCTCACGCATGGACATATGCCTGGACAATCTTTGAATAATTCAGACCTATTTCGAATAGACATTTAGTCATCCAGCCATGCATTACATGCTACTGTTCACATTTGTGATGTGACGGTTGGTTTCTTTCTGAAGGTCTCCTCAAGAAAACAACCATCCATCGCAGTCCCTTACTTTATTAAGTTCCTATTCTTGCTTTACCTGCGTGCACTACACTGAGTTTGCTTCGGAAAGATGTGCTGAAAATAAGACGTTCTGTAGCCTACTGGGTGACTGATCCCATTTTTCTACCGTCGCTGTACTTTTGTAAACCTGTCCACTTCATCAGACGTGTGGTGAGGAGCTGTAATGGACTTTAGTTCCAGGGAAACGTAATTGCTTTGTCCTAATGATTTCTCCAGACAGAGCTACCTCTTCTCCTCTGAAATTAACTCTTGAAATAGAGATGTCTACTGTTACAGGGTGAGATTTATTGATTCCAGAGTCATTGACACTGCTCCAGAGGAGCAGTGGAAGGGTTAGCACTGTGTCAGGGAAAGAGGTGGAAGACAGGAGTGCATATCTTAACAATTTGGTTATATTACTGCTAGTTTAATTAACTTCATTTCCTTTTATGACAAGGTCAGCCATCTAGTCAACCCAGGGAAGACAGTAGATGTGGTTGGGATTTAGTTTGGGTTTTCCTTTGGTTAATTATATTTTAATTTATTTTAGGAAATCTTTTGGCAACGTCTCTCAGAGAATCCTTCTGGACAAAATGTCCAGCACGCAGCTAGACAAATCCATAATACACTGGATGATCTATTAGTTTATGGTTTGGTCTTAAGGAGTTTTAGTAAACAGGGTTACATCAGGCTGGCAGCCAGTCACCAGTGGGGTTCCTCAGGGCTTGATTTTAGGGACAGCTCTCCTTAATGTTTTGTTTTTTTTAAATAAATTATCTGGATAGAGGAAATGAATGTACATTAAGTAAGTTTGCAATGATACTAAACTAGGAGGGCCTGTAGAGTACTTCAAGTTCAGAGAGACCTTAAAGAAAAATCTGCATAGACTAGAGACCTGGATAATCATCAGTCATATGAAATTTAACAACAGCAAGTGTAGAATTCTCCACCTGGGATTGAGTAATCATGTTTTCATGTACAAATTGGGGGACTGGAAAGCAGTCCCAAGCGATCTGGGTGTCTGGGTTAATGGCAAGATGAATATGAGTCAACAGTGTGCACTGGCAGGCAAAATCCAAAATAAAAGAAGGCCATCAAACTATTTGAGTATGTCCAGTGAATGAGAATCAAGATGATGAAAGGTCTGGAGGGTATAACTTGATAAGAGTGGATGAGGTCTCTTGGTTTAATCAGCTTGGAAAAGGGAAGGCTGAAGGATGACCTTATCATAGTCTGTTCTGACTTCACTGATCTAAATTGCAAATTGCTGTCTTGCCATGGGAATAAAGTCAAGACGAACCATTTCTAAAGAGGCAATGGGAGTAGGACACAAGCATTTTTGCTTTGCTAGCTATACTCATTTTCACCAAATGCTTTAAGAAAAGAAGTTTGTTTGAAATTAAAAGAAAAATTAAAAGAAAATGCCACAAAGTTTTATTTAATTTCCAACATTGCAAAGAAAAAAAAGAACAATGAACACTCAAAATTATGCTAGTTCCATCAAATTCAGTAGTAATAATCAAGACCTGCATGTTTTGCCCCCAGAAAGTGGTGCATATACATCTACCCTGAATATGCAATGAGGCACAACATCTTCATTTCCTGAGCTAAGACCTGGCACTGCTTATCCATGTTGAATGCCAAACAGCAGCAGGACATACAATTATTTTGAACAGTTTTACTTGCAAAGTACCTTGAAACTTCCTTTATCAAAGATGTTTTGTAAACATGCCATAATCTTTTCACTCAGAATAAATGGTTAAGTAATGAATGTTTATATTTGCTATATTCATTTTGCAATGTGCAAAATTAATGCTATGTTTTTTTCTTCTGTAGATAAAAACATTTGTTTACAAATATTTTCAGGCTTTATATTCCGGCAGCTTTTGAGCGCATACGCCCAAGTGGCCAAGAAATCTATTTGATACAGTTGTGTTTGCATCAAATGTCAGTCAAATTCTCCCCATGCAGCTAAATTGTTGTATGAATAGGGAATGGGAGATTAAGTTGTTGACACAGTGGAGTAAAGAAGGAGAAGACATTAAATTATTAATGCACTGGCAGAAGGGCTTTGGTAATGTTTCTTCATTGAGCAAACTTGCTTTCTCAGCCTGTATGTAATCTAACATGCAATTATTTCCGAAAAGTCAGTTGCAAAATTCTGATTAGCTGCATAGGTCTTGGAAAGAACTAGTGGGGAGGCCTTAGGCTAGAAGTGTCCAGCTTCAGTCTCATATCCAGCAAAGCCCCCTGGGTTCATGAAGATCATGATCAGAGACACTTCTAATAGGCCATAGTCTAACTTAGATGAAATCACATTCGGCCTTCAGATTTCCCCTGGTCACTCTAGCACAACTGATGGACAGAGTTCAATATGAATTCAGTCCTTCTGAGACTCCATACAGCCTGAGGAATGCTGAGTGTGTTCAAGGCTCAAGTACCTTGCATAACAAAACATTGTTCAAGACCTGTGGCAGCAAGCATCCATTGAATTTAGAAGCAAAATAATGAATTGTTAGTTCAATTGTTAGTACATAGGCCCAAATGGATATCATAGTGGTCTCTCTATGGAAAACACACAAAAATTCTCTTTAACATAGAATCATGGAATGTTTTGGCTAGGAAGAGACTTTAAAGATCATCCAGATCTTATTCCCTGCCTTGGGCAGGAACACATTTCACTGGATCAAGTTACTTAAAGCCTCATTTAACCTGGTTTTGAACACCTCCAGGGACAGCCACAGCTTCTCTGAGCAACCTGTTCCAGTGCCTCAGCATCCTTGCAGGAAAAAAGTATTCCTAATATTCCTATTATTCCTATTCTAAATCTCCTCTTTTTCAGCTTAAAACCATTACCACTTATCCTGTTACTACACCCTCTGTTGAAGATCCCCTCCTCAGCTCTCCTGTAGTCCCTCTTTAAGTACCAGAAGGCTGTTATGAGGTCTCCTCTCAACCTTTCTTCTCCAGGTTAAATGAGCCCAACTCCTTCAGTCTGTCTGTGGATGGCAGGTGCTCCAGCCCTTGGATCAACTTCATGACCCTCCTCTGGACTCATTATAATAGATCCATGTCCAACATCTTGGCTTTAAAGAAATGATACTTAGTCTCTTGGGAATTGCAATATATCTGCCTCATGTTATCGCTCTCCTGTGTATTCATTGACCCAGCCAGGCTGCATTTTCTGTCATATTCTAAAATTTATTCATGCAGTATTTCGTAGGAATCCAAAAGCTGTTCTGCACACAGCAACAGTTTTGTCAGCAAGCTCTAGGTAGCTTCCAGAAAGATGCCGATTTCCATGGTTGTCTGAGCACCTGTGTTGAGACCTTGTGAGTTTTGCCAGGTTAGATTTTCTTTTCTTTCTTTACTTGCTGTTATTCAATGAGTATGCACATGTTCAGACAGCTCACAACCTCTTAGCTTTATAATTTTCCTGTAAGTATACATTACTTTCCACTTCTCGAAAGAAAAGAACCCTGGGCTGCATTAATATTTCATCTCACCTAGTACATATGCAGTTCCATTTCTGAATTTTCATAAAGTTGATATATACACCTCTCTTCAGAGATGATGAAGTCAGATTATTATCATGGCTTAGGTGTTGTATCACCTCCGGAACTATTCCTACACCAATTGGCAATGAAAAGAAAATGTTTTGTTTTGTATAAGCTTTCTCTGCACTGACTTGTGTTCATTTATCTGTGAGAGATAGGGGACAAAGCGATGCTTGTTTTATTTGTAGCAAAATACTGTGATTTTCATGTGTGTTTGCTATAACCACCATGCGACCCTGAAGAAACAAACCATGATTATTGGTTTCCCACACAGTTGGATCTCAGGGATAGAGTATGAAAATAAATCCTTATCTTTAAGAAGAGTCGTACTAGTTCTGAGCATGACAGTATTTGATGATACCAAAGAAAAAGTAAATATTGTCTCGTTACTATGCTTGGGTAAGTATTTCATATGTTGCATTGCAATGAAGGTATTTGATAATGTCTTCCCTACTGTTTTAAGTACTAGTATAGGTATCCATCCATGATCAAGTTAGTATTTTTGGAAGCCAATGAAGGCTATGAATGAGGGGGCATCAAGTGCTGTGGGAGTATGCATGGATGAAAAGACATCCAAAGATCTTCAGTCTCTTAACCAGTGATGAGAGGGTTAATTCTGGAGGTGAGAGTCCCAAAGCCAAATCATTTAGATATAAAACATCTATAAGACATATATGCCATTTAAATTAACATTTGAGCTTAGCTAATGTTCTGCGTAAGCCTTCTGGAGGGACTAATCTTTCTCCATTAAATATTTAGGGGCATGAGACTCCTATCCAAAACACCTAAATTGGACACACAAGACTAGACAGGTTACTCTACTGTAAGAAAATCAAAATCCGTAATTCCAGATCACAAAATTGTGTAAATACTTTGATTTTGAAGTTGTAGTCAGTCATTATTTTTCATTTCTCTTTGAACTCTCCTAAATGACACAAACCAAGCTGAAAAAAGGGATTTTCATAGCAGAGTAAAAGCAGTTATCAGCATAATTATTCTGCTTTCCTTTAAAACCAAGGACTGAAAGGGAAAATGAAATGTCCAAAACACAGAGAAAAATTATCAGCCATAGAATTGTGAGTACTAATGCTCTTTCTCATTGCAAGTGGGTAAAAGTGCTGCTCTAAACAATAGCAGTGGGTAGGCCTCAGAATAATTTGTATTCATATGTTTCTCTGTTCAAAGATCTCTTGCATAGAGGATTATGCAAAATAGATCTGTGCCTATTCTTCACTGACTAAACAGACTGTATAAAATTTCAGTGGTATTTTACTGTGCATTCCTTTTTTCTCACCAAAAAGGTGAACACATACCCATAATATTGCATTGGAACAGATCTCAATATAGTGGCATCCTAAATAAATTCTGTTTTACCAGGAGGAGACAGCATAGAAACATTCTTTTCCTCTCCTGCTACCTAAACATGGGGAAGAAAACCCCAGCTATTTGCAGTGCTTCACTAGGTCACTAAGAGAATTTGACATTTCTTGCTCTCTACCTTTTACACTAGAGGTTAGGACTGGAACAAATCTTTCTGCAGAAAACTTCACAATGCATTGATCTGAGGGCTTGGCCATATCAAACTTGGATTTAAACAAAATTTCAGGAAGTTTGGAAGGCTAATCTGTAATTCTGAAATTGAAAATGGAATCCCACCTCTGTTGATCATATCCTCTTTAAGACCCCAATCCTGGACACCAATAACAGTGTCCTGTGTTGGACCTTCCTTTGTTTTGTGACATTTTTGATATTCCCTTAATCACTTCACTGGGCAATGAAACGCTTAATATTTTTACACTGAACGTCTCGCTATCAGTCATTAATTCAGTACCACTGAGGAGAGACAGATCACTATTATTTTCTGGATAGTATTTCAGACTCTCCATAAACACAAATTTTTGTATACTTGGTACCCACTGGTCAGGTTTTCAAACCACAGTTTGTGGTCACAATGACTAGAACTGAATTTGAAAACTAAACTACAGCTGAGAAGTATTCAGGGAAGTATTGAGCACATCTATTAAAGTGTCTGGCTTGGGAAAAGAGCTGAGGAGTGCAGGAAATCTTTAGATGCTCTGTTGAAGTGGCCACAGTGCAGTGGAGACAGACTGATGTTCCTCTTCCAGTCCAAGGCCGGGACACTCTTGTGCTAGGAGCTAAGGGCATAGATCAGCACACAAACACTAGTGCAAGGAAGAGCCTTGTATTTGGAGCACAATAAGTAAACGACTTCAGATTAAGTTTTTTTCAAGCATCTAGAAGCATAAACCCTAGTTTTTCATTGTATGCTAAGCACTGCTGCAGGAGGACAGGAAAGCTAACAGCATTAAACCAGAAATTATCTGACAAAACACTCAGTTTCTGGGCTGTGGCTGCAGCTCCTGGTCCTGCCACAGACAATCCAGAGGACCTTGGGCAAGTCACTCTGTACTCTTCACATCTTACTGCTGCAGATTAAAATGAGAGCACTGAAACCTTATTTCCTTGCTGTTTATCTTTCCCTCTACAGAACAGCATGATCTTTTATGACTCTGCTTCACAATGTCTAATAAGGAGATTAAGGTCTTTCATGGAGTTGTCTGTCTGTTGTGAACCATAAATAATAAATACACAATTCCATTATATGAAAGAATAAGCTTTATCTTCCTTTTTGTATTGCTGTTTAAAAATTCCCACAGGTATTTGAACGTGAAAAATCAAGCAACAGCTTTCATCCAGTATTGCGGTAGGTATGTTTTCTGTGTTCTAAAAAAAAGGGGATATGTGAGACTACAGGTCTACCTGGATATTTTGGCTACTAAGTGGCATGAGATGTGCACTGACACTCGTCAAAACACTTTTCTACCTCCAAGGTTGACTAGGCGCAAGAAGGGTGCAGATATGAGGCTTAGATGAATCCACTGCATTTCCAGCTTAATGGAAGAATTCATCTCACTTTCATTACCAGTGCCAGCAGTACTTTTATTTTTAATTATTGGAGAGTCTTTGCTGCTGAACACATGTTGTCAAGTGAGCCTTAAAATAAGAACGTTTCAGATGAGGAAGGTTTAATTGTCTATTTATTTCTCTCTCACACACACACACACCTCCCACCACCAGGACTATCATAATGAACGGAATACCACAGTTAAAGAACTGTGAATTCACCCTCAGAAATTTTCTGTCTGGAAGAGTTGACAGCAAGATCCGCAGCTTTCACTTTAAGATCATAGCTCTGCAATTGTCAACTTGGATTCCTCTCTGTCCTCCACCCTCTACACATGTGTCACCAGCTCCTACTCCCCTCCACACTCCTTCCTCTCCACCTCTGTAATTCAAAGAGTTAGAAGTTTTAACTGAAAGCTGCCACAAACCCTTTAACTGCTCAAACTGTCAATTAGCATTTGTTCAGACTTGAGTCTAGACAGTGGTGTTTGGAAGCACAGAGCTGTGCCAGGCTGTAATTCTGTTACACTCAGAATTGAGCACAGCAGGAAAGTAAAGAAGCCATCCACTCTAACTTTGGCCCTATCAAGTTCACTGAAGAATTATACATTTGGTGTGCCTCACCTAGCAGCCCCCAGGCCTAGTTCCTTTGTACATGCTTTATAACAAATCCCCCAGCAATTTCCATGGCTACATTAGAAGAATATTACACTGAATTCAGTAGCTGCCTCTGCTTGACTTTGTTTTAAACAGATGCAGACTTATCCCACTGTTGTTACCTGTCCCTGGACAACCATGGATCAGCATAGGATGAGGTGAAGATGGAGTGTTTCTATGATGTAATCAGAAGGAACTGGGCAATGCTCTTATCTCCGTGACTGGTATTTGGGATAATTTTCAGTAAATCTGCTCAGGTAGAGTAGAAAATATTTTCTATGACACATACAATTTTACATTACATTTCATTTATAAATAATTTTAACTGTGTAACTGTAAAATATTCTAATATATTTTTCACATTAGTATGTAAGCACTAGTGTCTTAATACATCTGAAGTACTCTAGGGTAGAGGCTTCCAGTTCCAGTTCCAATTCCAAAAGCAGACGCACCTCCTATAGGACCTTTGTCATATCTGCCAGATCTGTGTAAATGTTTCAAGTACCTTGGGGCATCTCAATTCACTCTGGATGCATCCATTTAGGCAACTGAATTGAGCTCTGCATCCCTATTTTCCCTACTATTCGATCTTGATCAGCATAATGCTGAGCACTGCAAAAAACTGTTGCAATACACATAATAAGGAAAGGATGATCTAAATGACTTCAGAAAAAAAAAGAAAAAGTGGTATGCATCAAGCTATCAAATCAGGCTTGTCTCTATACATCTCAAATTAATTATTCTCATTTATGTACTTGTCAATGTTGTATACAGGATTATTTTCCATTAAAATGGGAGTACGGTGCTGTCTCACCTCATCTCTTCTACTCTTAATGAAAGCCTTCCTATACCCTAAAAGAACACACAAAATAAATGTCACAACATCTGGGTTCTATGGGTAGGATTGACAATACGCTCCACACAATCAGTCACTCCCTGACAGTGCAAAAATCTCAGACTTTCCAGAGAAACTGGGCAGTTACTCTCAATGTGAAGCAAAATCCACTCATGGAAGAGTGAACTCACCCAGACAACTATCCCTTTCCTGAGAAAGGATGTAATCAGGCAGTTGGAAGCATTATTTCTTTCCAAAATGAATTAAAAACAGAAGCCGAACCAAAGCTGCCAGAAAAAAAAAATGGAATCTTGAACTTGTGTTTTGGTATCCACTAATGGAGTTGGACACAGGAGTGCGTGTGTTTGTGTCACTTTCTGTACATTTTAGAGAGAAGTCTGCCTTTCCACATGTCTGATATTTCTCATGAAAAGTTCTGCACAACTACAGAAGTTTGGGGTTTTTTTTTTCCCCACCAATGACATATCCAACAAAAACAAAACCAGATTTTTTTGCAAACTGATCCATTTCAACCACTTTCTACCAGAAAGATCAAATTTTGTCAGAATCTTAGAGAAGTCTTACTTTTTAGAAAGAGATATTGGATGTCCAATGATTCCCATAAGGGAAGTTTGAAACAACAAATTCAAGAAATACTGGCTTTAGATCAACTTCTTGGGTCTCACAGAGCTATTACTTCATCCTAGGGTCTTTTAGGTTTGGACATTCCTTGACCTCAACATTTTAGGAGATCTCCTGATTTTCCTTCAAATTTAGTGTACTACCTGTCTCACTTAGTGAAATAAATTTTTATTCTATTGGTTTTCATGAAACTATTGGGTAGAATGAGAGAACATTCTTTATTTATATATTTACTTGCTTATCTGACTACCTACTTATGTATGTATTTGTGCAAGGTAATGTAAGGTAACGAGGAGAATTTCTTTCAGTTAAGGATTCATATTATTTTTAAAATAGGAAGATGAAGCGTTCTTGGAAAAATGAAACGTGTCTCATAAGACTGACATTTCTCTTGAAAAACACCCACCTGGTGGGAATAAGCTGAAGCGTGTTGATAGCATGGATCCTAAATGCAGCTGTGGGAGTCACGCAGCATCATAACGATGAGGCAGGAGGGGGGATTTCAAACTATAGGTTCTTCTGTGTCATTTTACAGCTCTGGATGGGAGGAAAACATTTGGGTACGAAAGAGTGGGAACACACTAGCAAATCCACCCACTCCTGTGCAGCAGACAACATCTCCGGATGACTCACAGCACGCGTCTTGCAGCACCTCAGGTCTTTACATCTACTTTAAGCCATGTAAAATAAAATATATACTGTTATTTCCCTGGGTTTCACATTACCCACATAATTATATGACAGTCTTGAAACTCATTATTTCCTTATTGGGAGCTAAATTCAAGAAGTATCTAAACTTAGTACCAAACCAGGGGTTTGTGCTGCAATAGGGCTTGTGTTTAGTTTCGTGAGGTGCTGGCAAATCATCCATAGATCTTGATGTAGGAGATCTGGGATTTCACAGTTAAAGTACTGTGACACCAGATAGTCTACATCGCAATTCCTACTCATCATTGCTGTTTTCCAATGAGGATTAATCAGAAGCAAAATTACTCACCTAAGGAAATAACTTACCCTGGGTTAAGTAAGAACCTTAGGACCACTAAGTGCTTCCTAGTAATTCTCTTCTCTGTCTTCTGAGTAGCTTATGTTCTTCCAGTTTGTTCCCATGTGGTCTGGATTTCTGAATCTTTTATTGAGAAACTAAGGCCTTTGCAATGTCCAGTATCCCTATACTGTACAGGAGGTTGTAGTGAGGTAGATGTTGGTCTCTTCAATCAAGTAACAGGTGATAGGATGAGAGGAAATGGACTTTAGTTGTGCCAGGGGAGGTTTAGATTAGATATTAAGAAAAAATTCTTTACCAAAAGAGTGGTGAAGCCTTGGAACAGGCTGCCTGGGGAAGTGGTAGAGTCTCCATCCCTGAACATGTTAAAAAGACATGTAGATGTAGTACTTACGGACATTGTTTAGTAGGCATGGTGGTGTTGGGCTGTCAGTTAGACTGGATGATCTTTGAGGTCTT
>WAAB01004180.1:35210-70844 GCA_013389865.1 Piaya cayana | reverse complement strand
ACCAGGTTTCCTAGGAATCTAACATGGGAGCATCAACTGTGGCAGCCAGGTGCCGGGTCTCCCCGGCAGCACAGTTTACAAAGACGATGGGTACAATTCAATACACAAATGCATAGTTACCAGAGACAGGTTTCCAAGAGCTCTTAGTGACACAGGGTGGGTGGATATTGTAACAGGTTAGGAAAAGAAATACAGATTTTGAGAGACCAAGTTTCTCCTCCCAGCTCTGCCTTCAACCTCCTCTGCAACTTTGTTGAAGCTATTTCATCTCTTGTGCTTTTGGCTGGTAGATCTTTGTCCTCACTTTGAGTGTTTAGAGCAGCAATACCTTGCATGTTTGGTTGTATTGTGCTCAGTGCGACGGATGGGTTGGATTTTAATGCTTTAAGACATTGTGGGTGAATTTTCAAGGTTTACATGCCTTTGGGTCGGGAGAAGAAGTCTGGAGGTATTTCATTGCCAGCAGCCTCTGCCAAAAGTGGCCAAGCTTGGCAGGGCAGAATGCCCTCTGCTCTGGGCTGATCCCCAAAGCCAAGACTTCATGTGTGCCTGCTGCATTGCCAAGATCTCATATGCTCTCATTGTGGTGCCCAGGACCACCCGTCCTGCCATGTGTAACAAGAGCAAGCATAGGGCTTTGCACCTGGGACACAGCAACCTTGGATGTACACACAGAGTGAGAGGCTGGAGAACCGCCCTGTGGAAAGGGATCTGGGGGTTCTGCTCAACAGTGAGCTGAACATGAACCAGAAGTGTGACTGGCAGCCATGAGGGTCAACCATGTCTGGAGGTGCATCAAGCATGGCATTATATATAGACTAGACTTAAGAAGGGATCTCTTCACCATGAGAGTGGTGAGACACTGGCATAGGTTGACCAGGGAAGCAGTGGCTGCTCCATCCCTGGAAGTGTTCTAAGCCAGGTTGGATGGGGCCTTGGGCAGCCTGAGCTAGTGGGACGTGTCCCTACTCATGGCAGGGGGGTTGGAACTAGACAATCTTTAAGGTCACTTCTAACCTTAACTATTCTATGATTTCTGGCCAGTTGAGGGAGGTGATTGTCCAGCAATACCCCACACTGGTGCAGCCCCACCTAGAGTCCCATGTGCAGCTTTGGGCACCATGGTATAGAAAGGATCTAAAGCCTCAGAGAGTGTTCAGAGGAGGCCACAAAGTTGGTGAAGGGTTCAGAGGGGAAGCTGTATAAGGAGTGTCTGAAGTCACTCAGTCTGTTCAGCCTGGAGAAGAAGAGACTGAGGTGAGACTTCCTGGCAGTTTGCTAGATTCTTCACAAGGGGAGGAGGAAGAACAGGCACTGACTTCATGACAGGACCCGAGGGAATGACAGGAAGAAGTGCCAGAGGAGGTTTAGGTTGGATACGAGGAGAAGTTTCTTCACCCAGAGGGTGGTGGAACACTGGAACAACTCCCCGAGGAAGCAGTTATAGCAAAAGCTTGGCCATGTTCAAGAATCATTTGCACAATGTCCTCAGCACCACAGTGTGAATGTTGGGGTTGTCCTGTGCAGGAACAGGAGTTTGGCTCAGTGATTCTTGTGAGTCCCTTCCTGCTCAGGACATTCTATGGTTCTATGAAGAATCTTTTGAAATACGCCATGAACTCATGTTTACAATATTAGAATTTCTCTTTTGTGCTGGGTGAGTGGGATTTAGGGGCAGCTCCCTGCATATATCCAGGAGGTACCTTGGGGAACACTCCTGCTGCTGCCATTCAATGTATGTGCAGGGCTAGAGGCAAAGGGAAGGGTGCTAACATCCCTTAAGATGGACATCTGGCCTCACAGCAGGTCTGCTGCCATAGGATTATTTTTTACCCAAAGGATTGCTTTGGAAATGAATACCACATCTCCTACTTGGTATAACGGGCAGGAACACTGCTGCAATATTGGACATTTCCCAGGAAAATCAGATTTACACTTGATGCCAGAAATATCTGCTGCAAAAATAAGCAGCTCATTGGAGAACACAAGCTGTTCTCCTGCTAGAAATGAACACACATCTTATGTTTAAGGTCTCCTGTCCATCTCCTCTTTGTGTTGATAAACATGCATTGTTTCCTTGAGAGACAGATGAGACTCAAATCTGCTTCCTCAAAACAATTCTGTCCCTTTGCAGGTCACTGAAGTCCAGCATCTTGGCATCAGGAGGCTGTTCTGATTTGAGCTAAAGCAGAAATTATTTTCTGACTTTTCAGCTAAGTGTCACCCAAGTAACTATTTTCTGAAAGTTAACTGCATGGTTTTGCCCTGTGTCTGTCTCTAGAAGGGATAACACTTAAAAGTTATGATTGTCACCAAGGTAAAGAGGCACTGGTATCCAGAAACACCATTGCTTTTCCTAATTCCTGCCCACAAGGCTACCCACAATTCAGAGGAATACCATGAGTCAAAAGGAGTGAAAAAGGGTCACGGTGGACAGGACAGGTGCCCAGGGAGATGACTGAGTCACCCTCCCTGGAGGTGTTTAAGGGACAGGTGGATGAAGACCTGAGGGACATGGTTTAGTGTTTGATAGGAATGGTTGGACTCGATGATCCGGTGGGTCTTTTCCACCCTGGTGATTTTATGATTCTATGAAAAGTGACCAGCACAGTGTTTCATTCCGTATAGGTCATACTCAGTGAAACTGGTGTCGAGCCCTCTTGCTCAGCGGCGGGTACCTCCCCGGTGGGCCAGGCCGAATAATTGGGGGCGGGGCTTATCTGAACGAGACGGAGGGGCGGGGTTAATGGCGGGAGAACGTGAACGAGACGTGGTAGGCGTGACTTAAGCCCTGAGGGGGGACTTAGCGGGGCCATGGGCGGTGCTTTCCGCGGTCAGTGGGCCGGGCTTTAGCCGTCAGTGGAGTTGAGTGACAGGTAGGCGGGGCCTTACCGTTTAGTAGGCGGGGTTTTAGCTCATCACGCGGGCTTGTGAGGCCAGTGGGCGGGGTTTATCTGCAGGTGGGCGTGGTTTATCGTGCCGCTGGCGCTCGGCGCAGCGTCACAGCCGGCCGGGAGGGGGCGCCGCCGCTCCGCCACCCCTGCCGAGAGCGCGGGGCGCGCAGCTGCCGCCGCCATGGAGGTCAGCGCGGACTCGGGTCAGTGTGCCGCCCCAACCCGATCCCCTCCGCGCGGCTCCGCGGGGCGCACGGCGTGGTCGCCTCGGCCCCGGGCGGGCCGGTGCAGGCGTGCGGCGAGTGGGGGAGGCGGTGGCTCGGCTCTTCCTAAAGATAAAACAGTGGCGGGAGGGGAGGGCGGGCCCCGCGCTGGGGGCGCGGCGGCCCGGTGCCTGCGCCGAGCGGGGCGGGGGAGCGGCCGGGCCGGGCGGCTGCGGTGAACCCCGCGCCTCCGCCCTCTCCGCGCAACATGGCTGCGCAGGACGAGCTGGGTGAGTGCGGCCCGGGCCCGGGCAGCCTGGCCCGGCTTCCTATACGCCTCCCGCCTCACAGGCCGGTTCCCGCCCTGTCTCGGTTCCCGATCCCCTTCACATTCCGTACCGGCTTCCATCCCAGCTCCCAATCCGATTCCTGTTCCATCCCACCGCGGTTCCCAATCTGGCTCCCGTTCCATCCCATTCCGCCTTCTAATCCCGCTCCGAATCCGGGTGCCATTTCATCCCATCCCATCTCCATCCCAGTTCCCATCTCATCCCATCTCCCAATCCGGTTCCCATTCCATCCCACCCCGACTCCCAATCCGGTTCCTACCCATCTCGTCTCCATCCCGGCTCCCATCCCACCTCGGCTCCCATCACGTCTCCATCCCAGCTCCCAATCCGGTTCCCATCCCGTCTCCCATCCCTGCTCCCAATCCGCCTCCCGGCTCCCCATCCGCCTCCCAACCTTTCCCGGCTCCCCTCCCTGCTCCCAATACGGCTACCGGCCCCCGCGCTTTGTCCGGGCGCTGCGGGCCCCCCGGCGCCGCCTTTGTGCGCTCGGCTCCCCGCGGCGGCCTGCGCTTCTCGGAGAAGCGTTTCCCCCACTCCGGGCTTTTCCTGTCTCGCGTCCCTTAGACAAGGGTGACAAGTTAATAGCCAAACAATGTGTGGCTCGGCCGAGCCGATGGGACTCGCGTTGCCTCGGAATAAGCGCTTGGCGGCCCCCGGAGAGAAAGGGCAGGAGGGATACTCGGGGCGTATTTGTGCTGTTGGTAAAGGCGTTTCTGTGCGATGCGTCACTTGGGGGTTTTTTTCTGTTGTTTTCGGTGCTCTGCTGCATAGATGGCATCCTTGTTCTGCCATCAGAACTAGGCTGAGCGGAATCAGGCATGTGGTAATGGTTGGGACGTCCTTTGTGCAGGCAGAGAGCCGGGATCTTGAAGGGTCTTTCGCTTATGCTGATCCTTGAATCGGAGAATGCAAATGACACGCTACTTATAAATCATCCCGGTTGTCAGTGGAATAGTCACGGCAGTGCCAGACCTCAGCGCCACTGCCATCAGGAGAACCCTCTGACAGTTTTACCGTGCTCCTGTGATCTCCCTTCCTGAAAGACAGCAGCCTCTTGCATGTAACTCCTCAGCTTTTATTCATGTGCAGTCTAGCTTCCTAACCTCCAAAGTTGATCCTGGAAAAAAAAAATAGTGCTCAGCCACGTGCTGGTTGCAACAGAACCCTTTGTATTAGGCTGCGCTGAAAGGACAACTGGCCTTTGGCTGAGTTTTGTGTTAATAATTATATGATGTCATTCAGGTTATTTGACTGCTGCATCCTTCAGATTTGAGGGATTTTTATTGGTGTGGTTAGAATGTTTTTTGGGGGTGGAGAGGGAAGAAAAGAGTGGATTTTTTTTTTTGGTTGGTTTGTTTTTTCTTGTAACACCTTATCTCTTGCTGTAGAAAGTACTGTAGTCTTAAATGAAAATGAAAGCTAATGGAAACAGCCTGCTGTCACGTAGAGAAAAAGAAGGAAACTGAACAGCCTCCATGTGGACTTACTTCTTTTTTCATACATTTACATAGTTAAGTTTCAGCATACTTGGAAAGAAATCAGTTCCTTTTTTGGGATGATGTGTAGTCCCAAAATAATAATTACTACTAGTTTTAGATTGGAAATGCAGTTTACCTTTCTTTCTGTGCATGTGGCTATAGGAAGCTTTGCTCTGTAGCTCGAAGCGCATAAACTCTTACTGTTTGCTTAAACAGTCTGTATTGGTATTTACCATTTTAGAGGATAAATTGATAAGAATAGAGATGACAATTTAAAATTTTACGCAAAGCCATTAAATTGTCCCTGAAGCCCTAAGAGATCAGGTGCAAGGGAAAGGAAATTTAATCTTGACTGGAGAATAGTCAGCCGTTTGAATGGAGAGCCTAAGCCTGGCATATTGCATATATCTGGATTTCAGTGTGCTATTCAAGCTTTCATGTAAGCTTTTCTATAAAATGGGAAAGTAGGATGAAAAAAAGAAAATATATCCCTCCTTCCCAGCCTTTTCTGGCCAGATACCATAAAAAAACCCTGGTGACTGGCCTACTTTTACAAATGCCCCCTTAAGTGGTGTGGCTGTAGGCATGCGATGAGTTACTGGTGGAGCCAGGAATAGCACCAGCAAATCCTGACTCACTGTTTGTGACTGTAATCATACTGGATATATTTTCTCCTAGAGTCTAATATCATTTGAACAAGAATTCTACTCCCAGTTTAGTAGTGGCACAGTAGTTGAGAACTTAATTCTTTCTTCAGCATACAGAATAATGCAGAAACAATTGTTTAGCTCTGGAGGGACTGAAGGGTGAGTTTAAGCTTTTGATTTAGCAGGGACCTGTCCCTAAAACTACTCACCACCCAGGCAGCGAAGCCGAAGTGCTCCTGTGTCCGTTACTCTTTGGTATAGGGCCTCTTGGAGAAAATGTGGGGATGCTAGTGAAAGGTAATAGTTCTATGGAGTTAGGGTGCTGAGGGAGGGTTTTTTCTTTGTTTGATTTTTTGAAACAGTTTTAGAAATGCTTTAGTGTAGCAGTCCTACTGATCTGTGAAGCAGACCCCTTTCAGGAAAGTGAAGATAAATTTTGGCTTTCTGCAAATAATTTTGCTACCCCCACTCTGCTTTGTTTTGCAGGGGCTCAGACTCTATTTTCATTTCCTGGGATGCTTTTTGTTGTGATTTGAAGTACAGCTTGCTTGACTCATCAAAGTCCCACTTGTTTCTTGAGCTGGTTTTCACAAAAAAAAAGAGGGGGGGAGTATTTACCTGATATTCAACTGCACCAGTATACATTGCTGAGAGGTCTGTGCAGAACAGCAGACATGATGTGCATAGACTCTGTGAATGCCTGAGCTAGTTTTTTGTCTTTAGCAAGGACCAGGAGAAGAACCTGGGCACATAGAGTGGAACTGTGCTCAGCTGAGCCCAGAGGAGATTTCTTTGATGAAAAGATGGATAAACAGTAAACTGGCTACTTCAGATAGGCCAAGCATTCAGAGAGTTCACTTTCATGATTTTAATTAAAAAACAAAACTAAAGAGGATGGGGAAACGCCCTTGTTGGGTGGAAGATATTAAGCTGCTTATTTATTTACTTTATCCTTTCTGTGTCTTTCTCTCAGTTTTTCCCTTTGGCAAGCTGTATAGAGGAACAGGAAGAAGGAGCATATTGCTTCAATGTCAGGCTGGGGGTCTGCTGGTGGTGTGGAAAACTACAAGATAGGCTCTAGAGTAAAAAGACTTAGAAATAGTTCTGACTCTTTCACGGATAGCATGGCAGGATTTGGAAGTTTATAAAGCAGGAGACAAAGCCCTGCTGTTAATGTCACTTTCTTGTAAAATTTTTGTTTGTAATTTGTGTTTTGAAATCTATTCCTTTCCTTCTTGTGTGAGGCATGGTTGTGAGTTCTGAAATATATTCTTCCTTGTAGTCTTAAACGGAGACTGGAAAGAATCAGTAGTGAAACGTGCATTTTCTCACAGATAGGTAACTGCATTGCCATGGTAACTTAGGGATTTCAAATTCCAGACACATTATGTCTGTTGACTCAAACTGGACCACTGCTGCTGGAAACAGGCATATATCTTGTTTTCCTGCTCCTTTGATTTTCTTGCATACTGTGAAAGGCGACATCTCTTCATATGCAATGCTTATTGTTTAATTCTTCATATTTATGCTAATCCCCTTTTAAAAATTTACTTCCCCAAGAAAACAGCACAAAATGAAATGCTGTGTGAAAATACTACAGAGCTGTGTGGAAAGTGGTTGTGATTGTGCTAAAATACATGAATATCTGTTACTGATTTTGCATGAATTTAATTGTATGTATTTTAAAAGTAAAACCAAGTATTAATTTTTCTACTCATGTAGTTAATTCTTGATTGTGGATTTTTTGTTTTTTTAATCCACAGCAAAATGTTTACCATCAAAACTGTGGCACATGTATGATGTTTCTAAGCCTACTTATTAAACCAGATATACTTTCTCAGGTGCTTTCTAAGGTAGTGGGCAGATCTGACAGGCTTTGTGGTTGGCACAGAGCTCATGAGCAGATTATGGGTGATATAGCAATTATCTTTTTTTTCAAGAAATTGCCTCCAGCTTTCATGTTTGTAAAGGGAAGCTTACCAGAATATCCCAGAAATAACGAATTCAGTGATGTATTGAAGGGTAGTAGTGATTTAATCTTCTTTGGATTATTTCTTCCAACATTCTCTGGCAGAGCAAGGGGCTTTCCATAGTAGAGTGAATCTAGGAGCCTCACAGTGTATTCTAAGCACCTTATGCTGTTCCATCGCTTCTGACGTGCAGGTTTGTTCTTGGAGTGGTCTCTGTAGATCCCTAGAAGTTTGGACACAGGATTTTCCGCTTGTATTTCCAATGAAGTCTCCTTTCTTTCCTTCTTTTTACCTTTCACTTTCTCACCAGTATAAATAAAATAATGGCAATCTTTTGATTGGTTGGTTTGGGGTATTTTTGTCAATTCTCTGTACTGTGTTAAAAGTTAGTTCTTTCCTCTGACAGCATTTTCTTCCCCATCCCTGTATTCACCAGAGTTGAACTGCAGTAAATTGTCTGTGGAAGTAGTTCTATAACCATATGTAATCAACTAATACAGAGGATGCTATAGGTGAGAGGCAGTGCCATAGAAATATTACAGCCCTACATTTGAGATGACTTTTAATGTGAGATTGAGGAAACAGAAGTCCCTGTAAAATCTCAGATCTTTTAGGTCTTGGCTTTGTAAGAGGGGATAAAGCTACATTTTACTAAATGTTACCCATCTGTTACTTCTTTCTTCCAGTCTTCCCAGTAAACTTTAAAAATTATTTCAAACTGTGTTAGTCAACTTCTAAAAGGAGAATTATAGGAAGTGTGTCATTGCAAGGACTGCATTTTAAGTTCAGTGCTGTCTAGCAAAGGTCAAAACTGAGAAGTCTAAAGCTTTCTAATTAAAATTCAGTGCTCTTGCTGTAAAATTTTACTGTGATTGCTGTAGTAGTTAAATTTTGTGCTAAGGCTTATTCAAAACAGTTTGTCTTTTTTTTTTCTACAGTACATAGAAAAACAAGTTAGACCTTTTGCTTTACTTACTTTGTTATTGTATAATCTGATGGTCTTCCCTGAAATGATGACCATGCAGTTTTACAGTCAGCAGGAAGGGCTCTGAAACTAGATGGATGAGGTGCTGTCTTCATTTTTAAAAACGTGGGAAGTGTAAGACTGGCTGAGAGCAATGTCTTTGTCTTCTGTCTCGTGCACAACAGCTGCGAGCACAGGCTTGACAGGAGGGCTGGGTAAAAGCTGTGAGAAGACAGTGGGGCAGAGAGAGAAAGCAGCATGCCCCACACCAGCCAAAAATGTGGGAAAAGTAATAAAACTTTCTCAGCATAAACAATGGGGTAGGGGTTTTTTTGGTTTGGTTTGGTTTGATGTCTCCTGCTCTCTGTTACTATTTCAATTTTGGATGCTGCTTCTAATGTCGAATAGCAGAGGAAAGCTGGAAATGGGGTAGATACTTGCAATTCAGTGCATTGGTGCATTTCATATGGGCACATGTGGAGTCATTCTTGTGCCTCTCAGTAGGAGCATGGTAGTCCACTGGCTACAAGAAATGGCTTACAAATAACTTCACTTGTCTTTCCTTACACTTGATTCTGATTCGTTGCCATGTGAAGGAACATATTGTTGGGAGTATCCTGGTTTAACCCAGCAGCTGGCAAAACAAAGAACCATGTGGATCCCACCTGGCAACAAAGAGACAGGCAGTCACTCACGCCTCCCTCCCCACTTCAGGATAAGGTTAGGAAGATTATGAAAAAATGTAAAACTCATGGGCTGAGATAAGAACATTTTAACAGAGCAGCAAAGTGAGAGAAAATACAACAACAATAGTAACAGTAAAATAATATACAAAACAGGTGATGCATAATGTAAGTAACTCACTGCCTGAAAACTGGCACTCCGCTTGCTTGTGATCTGGAACACTGTGCCATGCTCTGCAATGGGGCACCCAAAACCAGGCTGCAAAACCAAAATGGGATTATGCCAACCATGCCACAAGTCTTATCACCATATCACCCTGTCTGCTGGCTAGGTACCTGCTTATATATCCTTAGCATGCCATCATGGTGTTGAATGTCCATTAGGCTGGTTTGGGTCATCTGTTGAGGCTGTGGTGATTCCTAGGTTCTTGTGAAAATGAGCTCCTTCCCTGCCAAAACTGGAAAATCATCCCATTTCCAGCTAGAATCAGAAGAAGGAGGTTCCTCAGCCAGCTTGCTTGAGGATGGTGGACCTGCAGAAATCTCCTGGAGTTCCAGGTGTGAGGGGAAACATTTGATGATTTCATTCATGGTTTGAGTTATTTCAACTGTTTGGCATTGCCTAAATATTCCCGTAGTCCTGGTGGGGGGGATCATTCAGGACAGGGTAAGGAGTATAATGCAAAGAGGAAGGTGAAGAGAGAAAGAAATTGCTAGGATTAAAAAAAAAATTGGTATGAGACATACATATTGTGAAGGAGTTAACTAGCTGGTCGTCTGATTGTTCCATGAAATCTGTCTAAAACAAGAAGTTGACTTGCAAGTCAGTTTGCATTGCAGGTACTCCAGTTTCAGTTTGTAATTTCCCGGATGGTAAAATTTCATAGTCCTCTGTCTTTCCAGCTGCATACCATACTGCTCAGCAGAAAATAAAATGTTGGAATTGTTACGTTTATGTATGATCTTCAGCTGGCAGATGTGGGATCATGCTGTAAGGTCTCAGTGCAGGGATAACACTGATAGCACTGATTTAAAAAGCAGGACAGTAACAGCTTCTGCTGCTATGTCATGGGGGGTTTGTTGGCTAGAACAGTATTTGTGGTTTAATATCCTTTTTGTTAAGTTCCAACTGTATATTCACCTCAGACTTTACCTATGCTCTGTACTAGTGCTTTTTTCTCTTTTGGCTCTGTAGTTTACAGCCAGCTCAGTGATCCTCCTCTACTGAAGGAGGGTTCTTTGCGATCTCACTTTAATCTTAGTTTACAAAAGATCACTTTAGTATGGTCTTTCAGGGAATGGTTTCCTCTTTGTAGGATGTCTTAAGACCTGTAGTCCCTTCAAAGTCCTTAGGTCTCCTCGCTGCCTTTGTATCTGGCCTGTAGTTCTGCAGCATGGAGAAGAGCCACTCCTGATGTTGTGAACAAGGACTCTTCTCATTCTGGCCATTGGGAACGCTGCTGTGCCAGGGAGGTTTTGCTTTACTTCTGGTTTAGCAGTGGGGCAGCTGCATGCTGGTGTTTAAAATAGAGAGTATTCTGTTCTTTGGGACAGATGGACCTCAGTCCTTGTGCTTCAGCTGCTGAGAGAAGATTTTGGTCTTATCTGTTTCCTTGATATGATACGCTAGCTTGCTGGGAAAACATATTTATTGCTTCCTTCCCACTCTCCCCCATTCTCTTGATATTGTAGCAGTGGTAACTTCTGTCTCTTTGCAGATGTTGAATTTTTTGGTGTGTGTTCTTTTGTGGGCTTGGGAAGGAGAGCGAGTGGCAGGAGGAATTTGTTACAACACTCCAGTAGCTTCATAGAATGAGAACAGGAGTTTTGTGTTTTAAGTTACATCAATATGTCCTGTGTTTCATACTTGCAGTCTTATTCCTGTTGATGGTAATGATGTCCTTTGGAATAAGGATCAGCTTACTGCAAAAACTAAGTAACTGGTTCAGTCAACATTTCTGCAGGTTTATAAAGATGTTCTGGAAGACCGAAGTAGCATAGGCAGAAGAGTTTATCCTGTGTGGAGCTGTCCTGTGAATGAGTATCACATTTGCCCTCAGCAGTAGTCTCAAGCTTTCAAAGCTTTCAAGCTTTTTGTGGCTTGTTTCTTGTGCTTCTAGGCGTGCAGGATGTTTGTACACAACAGGTGTCATGTGGTTTACCCCAAGCTTACAACCTGTGCTTTGCCTACCCTTACCATTCTACAGTACTATAACAGTATGTGGCCTTGGATTGTGTTCTCTGTGCCTGGTGGTTTTGTTCTGTTGACAAGAAGTCTACAACAGTGGGGTCCCTGTGCATGACTCAAACATTAGGCTTAGCAAGAATACTAACAAGAATTGGCCAGATTTTTTCCTTCTGATTAACTAGTGGAGATACAGAACGTCATGGTCTGAATGCAGGTCACAGCAACCATATTTTAAAAAGTTAGCAGACCCACAGTAGCACACCTTTGCTGTTAAAGTAGAAAGAGCAGGGAATGACTTGGAGATCCTAACCTACTGTTTCTCCTTTGGAGATGTTCTAGTCTCTGTGTGAAGCACAGTGTGAAGTAAAGGAAATCTTGACTGCTTTTGTTGTTGATAGGAGTGGTCTCCCTGCTATTGTGGAGGTTGGTACTGAAAGTTATCAGGCTTCTTTCCACTCAGTTAGTGTGAAAAATAGAAGATGGTTGGCATTTATTTTAAACCCATTAGGAGTTGTTCAGAAAATGTTGTTTTCTTGCCACAGCAATATTGAGTTTCAACTAGTTCCTCTACACCTCTTTATTTTCTTTATCTGCAGATCAACTTGAACGCGTGTTCTTGCGTCTTGGCCATGCAGAAACTGATGAGCAGTTACAGAATATTATTTCCAAATTCCTGCCCCCTGTGCTCCTCAAACTCTCCAGCACACAGGAAGGAGTTCGTAAAAAGGTAAGAGTACAATTTACTGTTAGAGTAAGGTGGATTTGATGTGTGAAGACTTGATGTTATTCACTTGTTTGGCAACAGGAATAGAAACAAGGACCAAACAGTTTGGAAGATGGAATTTAATACCTACCTGAAGGAATTTAATTCACTGGTACTGAAGGCAGCTTTATCACAGAATTCATTAAGGTAGCTATTAAATCCCATCTCCAAAACAGCTTGGTCCTTGCCTAGTTACAGGCACAGAAGCAAGGGCAAAACATTTTTGAAGATGGGGTTTAGTACATACCTGGACAGTTGAGTTCCCTATACTAAATTATAGGATAAAGCTCCTGCACACCAGCAAAGGAGCACAGAGACACAATAGCAGGTGCAGAAACCTGTATAGCTCCCTGCCCCAGCTACTGGCCGCTCCATGATGCGTGCTACCAGCCCATCAGAGGCTCATCTCCACAAGCATAGAGGCAATACAGAGGCAACAGGGCAGGCAGGAGTCCTAAGTTAAGGACTCAGAGGAGGGGGCTCTCTGCCCAGGTCCCTCCCAGGGCTGTCTTAGGAAGGCCTTAGCCTCACTGTCTAGGTGTCAGACCCATTAATATTAGTCAATGCCAGGACACCTTTTGGAGTGAGGTAGTGTTATCTAGAGGTAGTGGGCACAGTGGGATGCAGGGGAAGAGCATTTTGAGGTTGCACAAGCCTTTTAATGGGGTGATTAATGGAGGAACCAGAGGAGGGGAAAGGGATGGACCCAGGTGGTTTGAAGAGGAGCAAGTGTGGCTCTCTAGAGCTGAAGCCCACAGGTGAATGTGTACCTCGCCCGGTTGGACCTGGAGGTGTGTTGCTGCAGCAGCTGCCTCTCCCCTGGGTTGCTGGGGCTGGCCCTAGTTCCCTGACACCATTCCTTGTGTTCCTGTGACCAGGCAAGGACCAAACAGTGTTGAAGGCAGAATTTTGATATGAACATGAAGGAATTCAGTGATACATCTGCCTTCTGTAGCCTACTTCTGTATCGTAGCACATTTCTTTATCCCAGGCCTGTGTTGTTGCACCAGTCTTGTGTCATAGCAGTTGTGGGATAGCATGAGGGAATCTCTGGGCCTAGCATTAGTGTCAGAAGAGGTCTGATGTAGCGTGGATTTGGGCACAGGAACACCTGCCTGTGTTTCCTGTCCTGCCAGGAGGATGTGGCCAGGAGAGGCAAATGGGGCAGCAGCAGCTGAATGTAAGAGATTTGAACAGCTGGATCAGAAATCAAAGGATCTTGTCCCTTCTTGTCCCTGCAGCTGTTCAACGGAAGTAGCTGCCTGATGATAAGAGGCAGAACAGAACCTTTCTGAGCATAATGTGGATAGACTGTTGGGGAGTGGTACTGGAAAAGAAACTTTTTATAATACCCCTTTTGTCTCATAGAAATATGGAAATGATCATGCCTTTGCTGAATTTATTAGTAGATTTCAAGACCTGCAAGCAACTAGAACGCAGCTCTTTTTGTGAAAGTTCTGTGCAAAATGTGGTCCTGGCAGTGAAAGTGGATCCAGAAACATGAAACCTTTCCACTATGCTGAAGGACAGATACTCCATCTCTGATGCAGGGTTTTCTGAATACCTGTTTATTATGTGCGTTTGAAGCTATGAAGAAAAACATCCAACTAGCTTGTGAAATCTCTTAGGGTACATATATAGGATATTTTTTCTGTAAACTGGAATTGTTGTCTGGTATCTATTTGAGTGTTGTAAAATTCAGGAAAGGGAGGGCTGCTTCTTTGAAAGTTAAAATTTAGGACACACGATATTCTACAGTAAATTGTAGTTTCTGTGTTAGAAAGAATAATGGAGTAAATCTCATTTCTTCTTCCTTCTATGTGTTTAAAGTATAGGGGTTTATATATACAAGATGGCAATAATATTATAAGCACTTCCTTATACTTGGTATTTTGTCACATTCATTGCAGTCAGGAAATTACTGTGAATTCTCCACTTGCCATATCATTGAAGGGAAGTTGATTCTCTCAGTCTGTTTTCATAATAAATTCAGAATGTAACTACAAGGTTCTGTATGGTTTTTTTTTATTTTGGTATTTTTGACATAGCAGAATAATTTACTAGGGGAACAGAGAGGAGGGGGAAGCTATTAGGTTTGTATCCTAATGAACATCAATAAAGATATACTGTGGAGTCTTAAAACCTACAAGTAAACCTGTTCAGTGTACACATTGTCTTTTTCTGTTACTTACATCGGAACTCAGATTATCAGTCTTCTGCTTGCTCTTACTTTGCAGTTAATGTGGTGGGAGAGTGTCTCAAGAAGTCTGATGCATTTTCAAATGTTAATGACTTTTAATGACCTAGCTTTCCAGTGCTAATTTTGCCTGGTTGCCAACAAAGAATGCGCCTGTTGTTCAATTCCAGCGTCAAAATCATGTGAAGGCAATGCAGGTAAAGCAAAAATGTATGGTTTTTTTGCATGAGCACTTAGGTGATTTGAAAACTAATCTTGTAAAGGCCAATGAAGTATATCAAATAGAGTGGAAAGAAGAGCAACTGAGCTTTAAGACTCACAGCTTTAAGGGCACAGTGCAGTTTCTTCAGTACACCAAAAGGATTGACTATGTTCTACTTTTTCTACTGCTCTTTGAACTAACTTTCTTCTCAAGCTTGTACTGCTACAATGGAAAGGGGAAATAGAAATTCCGTTTTTCTTCTTTCTGCTTTAACATACTGCTTTGTTGGTCTTATCCCTGCCCTTAATTTTGTGACTGTCAGGCCAATACTACTGCCTGATACGTGCTGTGAAGATATGGGTACTTTTAGCTTGGATACTTGGACACAGAATAAAGACTCAAACGAGGTTATGTGCCACTGTTTATTTGATTATGAGGCACACATCAAAAGAGGAAAGAGAAAGGAGGAGGCAAAGAGAGAGGGAGAGAGAGATAAAGATAGCTACCCCTGTGGCACTGTGGCATCCTGTCAGTCCAATGCTCAGTCTGGCAGGAGAATGTTCTCCAAACCTCACCCTTGCTTTGTCCCTTTATATGCTCAGGGTCATGCCTTGCTAATAGGCTCATTTCACTAACTCTGCCCCTTATTTTCCCACCAAAACCGTGCACCTGCTTGGGCAGGTTCAGCTCCTGGCTGTTGTTTTGTCTGGTAGCTGTATTTGTTATCAGGGTGGGCCCTTCAAGCCTGTCCTGTTCAGCGCTGCAGTCCATGTGCAGTTGTCTGGGTGATGAGATCGTCAGGCTAGGCGTGATGTTGAGACAGAGCAGTTCTTTGTCTGGTATATACTGTCTCATTCAGTAATTCAATCTTGTTTTCCTCGTGTGTTTTCAGATCTAGGATGTAGTCTAGATATGTGGATAAGCTTGCAATGTCTACACCTTCTTAATCCATTTAATCTGAAAAGGTAATCACTCTTCAGGCCACGGTTTGACAGATGAGTTAAAGTCAGCCCTAGGATATTTTCTGTCAAACTAGTTACCCTAGCAGTGTCCCACAAAGGAATGATATAGGGTGAATTCACTCTGCTGGTTCAGATCCCAGAAGTATTGATACCTTGGCAGCATTGTACCAGATTGGATACCTTGTCAATTTGTGTAGCTCATCTCAAGCAAGTGAAAACACAAGAAGCCTATATACTTGGAAGTACATACAATTCCGGTCTGATGAATGCTGCTGGATGAGATCCTTAGTGCGCTATATCAAGAGCCAGAGAAGCAGGGCAGTTGAAATAGCTTCACACGTACCCAAATCCAGCCACAGATTTTTACACCAGTCACCATGAGGAATCTGAACAGGATTTTCAAACTCTCTTGTCATGTATCTGCATTTCCCTTCCTTCACAGAAAACGTATATGCCGACAGGTTTTTTTTTTTCTCTAAAATAATAGGGATTTGTAACTGCTGTTTCACGGCAGCAAAATTTGACAGCTGTCAGCATTACTTAGTTCATCACCTTAGCTCTGGTATCAATGATGTGCTTGTGGTCAGCTGTGCAGTTTTTCTGCATTGTATCTGGACATTATTTTGTTTGATACCTAGTCGTGGAATGGATTGAAAGAGGACCTTAGCTCATATGCAGCTCAGCAGGTGTGTGGTTCTGCAGTTCTCATTACCAACTTCAGTGACAGTCTAGTTTTTCAAGTTCATCTGTTCAGTTATGGTATCTCATTTAGTGGATTTACAAATGGTACTTTGCTGATGCTAAGCTAAGGAATTTCATCATGGGGCTGTGGAATCATGGGATGATTCAGCTTAGAGGGGACCTCAGAAGGTCTCCAGACTAACCTCCTCATTAAAACAGAGTCCATTACAAGTTCAGACCAGAATGCTGAAGGTTTTATGAAGACAGGTCTTGAAAAACCTCTGGGCCCCTACTCCACTACTTGAGAGTCCTCGTAATAAGAAGGTAGCACTTGACACCTCACCTCTCTTGTTTTAGTGCCCTCTGGCCACTGTCCAGCTCCCTGTCCACAGTAAACCAAGACTGTTTCCCCCAGACCTGCCACCTGGCCGTGTTAGTGTCACTAGTCAGGGCTGCACATTGCTCCCACCTGACATTCAGGGGACTCCTGTTGGCTTTTCCTCTTGCTTGAAAGATTTCAGTTCTGTCTTATTTTACTCCAGACATAGTTTTTTGTATTCTTACATGATAACTTTATTATAAGTGGGATTTTTTTTGATTGTGTTTTTTGTTCTATGTAATGAATTGGAGTTCCTCTTCAGCCACAGGATAGAGCAGCAACGCAGATTTCCAAGCCTGGCTCTGTTTTGAGTGAGAATAGCCAACTGCGTAGAAAGAACTGCTCATCATCAGTAATCTTTTCTGCCTGACGTTTCTGTTGATAGAGGTTACTGGTTGTGGCACGGTCAAGTGCTTTTTTGTGTGTGTGTGCCGTAAGAGTGACTTGAGACATTTTGGAGTATCAAGATAATACAATAAATGATGGTTGTTGTTTTCTTAGAGATTGAATAATCAGGAAGCTCAGGCCTCATTTGTTTAAAATAGGTCTGCCAAGTGGACTACGGGTGCTCTGTGGTAAAAGTTGTGAAATTAATGGTGGTTCTTTCATGCTTTTTGTTCTTATTTCTTTCAGGTTATGGAGCTGCTGGTTCATCTGAATAAGCGCATCAAAAGTCGTCCAAAAATTCAGCTTCCAGTAGAGACATTGCTAGTTCAATATCAAGATCCTTCTGCAGTGTCTTTTGTCACTGTAAGCGTGTTTTTCTAAGAATACTTGCTAATTTACTTGTAACAAGCAGAAGATTCTTTAAAGCTCTTGTATTTAGCTCTGTCAGTTTTCCTAGCAAGTATGTTATTGTCATGAGATTGATGTTTTATGACATTTTTTTAAACTGAACTTTATAGTCTGATGTGGGTGAAACTTAATTTCCTAAAGCAGCTACACTATTGATTCTGTTCAAATTACTGATAATGTATGATGTTTCAGGAACGCATGAATTGTCATTACTTGCTTGTATTGTGGAAGGTCTGTTCACTGCTACTGCAAATCACCATGAAAAAAAGTGATATAATCAGGGGGAGACTTGCTTTCCTTCTCATTCATCTATTCAGTCATACTTACCATTAATGGAAAATACAGACTTTTATAAACTGGTGGAGAAGTATTTAGACTTCAAACAGCAGTAACGTAGAAGTAATCTCAGATTGTCTTTAAGCAAGTAGGATTATCTGGAGTTCACCTTTTAGAAATGGCCAAGGGCTTATAGAGCACCTGTGTTCTGTAAAGCAGTAAAACCATCTTGTTTGAAGTAAAAATGGACATAAACTGTGCTTTTGGCGGGACATACAAAAATCTGGTTTCATTCATGTATCTGAGTGATACAGATTGTTTTGTGCCGTGAGACTTCATAAAATTTTAACAACTGCCATCTACGAAGAAGTATAGTGTTTCTTACTTCAACACTTATTTCAATCAGGTCATTGAGCACGTAACTCTTACCTCTACAGTTCCTGGCTGGGTTTGGATGAATGTGATAGCAGTTAGATAGAATCCTCCCCTTTAATAGGTGCCAGTCTGATGAGCCTTAGAATAAAGACATTGGTTGTCCAAAGCATATGTTGTTTCCAGCACCCTAATACATAACACATCTAGGAGGGGTTTAAAGAACAGGTATTTCTTATGCACTATTCCAATACATTGTGCTTTTTCTACTCCTTTAGAATTTTACCATAATTTATGTTAAGATGGGATACCCCCGTCTTCCTGTGGAAAAACAATGTGAATTGGCTCCAACTCTTCTTACCGCAATGGAAGGGAAACCTCAGCCACAGCAAGACAGGTATAATTACTCGTTCTTGGAGTGAATTATGTTGGTATCATTTGGTAAAATAATTTATATCAGTTGTTAAAAGGTGGGGGTTTTTTTCTTGTTGATGTCTTCATTGCATAGGATATTCTTGGCTTGTACAGTCTGGATCAGCAAGTCAGTAGGTTGGGTGTTACAAAGAATTCATGAAGTCTAATGTTGTCATAATATACAAGATCTGCAGCAGTAGACTCCCTGCATGATAACAGACCTGTGTGGCAGTGGATATGCCTGTCCATATGCCCCATCCATCTTCATCAAATTCTGATTTCCAGCTTAAGGCTAGGCCTTCATTCAACATTCTCTCTCTAGCAACATGAACGGCAGTAAATGTCTCAGATTTGCCACTCTAAATTGTGAGATAACTGAAATTCCTACTCAATTGAAACACTGAGTTGTATTAAAGAAAAAAGGACTGAAGTTGGGAACTGCTGTGTACTAACTGATAATTACAGACCTGCTTGTTATTTACATTGAAGTGTGTTTCTATCATGTCACTGGAAAATGGCATTAAAAAAGTATCTTCACTCGCTTTACATCACTGTGACTATATAAAGGTATTTTAAATATTGCCTTACTGAAAGGTCATGCACTAAAATCTTGCTTCCATTCACGAGACTTGATTGTATTCTCTGGGACCATGTTTTTACCATGTCCAAAAAATAAATATACACGAGTGAAGAGAGCTTTGGGCAATCTGGTTCTGCAAGTGTATAATCAATATAATTGTCCGTCTGCACTCTGGTGAAGCTGAACAGTGTTGATCAACTTCTACTCTAGGAAGGCTCTGACTTAAAATATCTCATGGATGAGACAGTCCTAAACTGTATTTTGTAGCGTAATTATGAAATATTAAAAGTCTGGACAAAGGCTGTGACTTTCATCTCTCCAGGAGTGTGTCTGCAAGCTCACAGACATATGTTCTGTTTGAAGTATAAATCCAAATTTATCTTCTACCTTCCAGTTTTAAGTACATCAGGTGGCAAGTAGAAGCCACTGAATTGTGAATCAGTTTTACTTTTGTGAAGATTGGGGGTTTTTTTGCTATTATGGGCCAGGTTTGTTGTTAAAACTTTCTCTCTTGAATGTTAAGAATAAACAGGTGGTGGTTTTTTTTAAATGGTTGCAGTAAATATAATTGTTTTTCAGCCTAATGCATCTTCTAATACCAACCCTTTTTCACATGAAATACCCTGCTGAACCACTGAAAGCAGCAGCTTCTCCATTTAATCTTGCTGAAAAACCAAAGACTGTACAACTGTTTTTGGACTTTATGTTGGATGTTCTTCTTATGCCTTATGGGTAAGTAAGAGTTAGTACCAGTCTTCTCTGGAATTGATATTTTCTTTACACGTGAAACATTACAAACTGCAAGCTTAGAAATTCATTTAAAATATACTATTATTTCCTACCTCAAATGAAGTCCATTACATGTTTCAAAAAGATACGAAGCAGGTCCTAATTTTAAGAATGCAATCAGAACCTTCTTTATTTAACAAAACTTCTCTTTTCTACTTAATTAGGTTTTATGCTATTCTGTCCTTGGCCTCTTTTGAGATCAAAGTGAAGCTATGAGACATATGATCTATCTGTTAAGTAACCCAGCCTGCTCATCTTCCTGCAACTGAGTTTTAAGGCTTACTCCTCCATGGTCATAAGCAAGCGTAATCTCTGAAAACTTGTGCTTTCCAGAATTGAACCTTTAATAATATTTGTCTTTCATCTGTCCTCTGCTGAAAAATATTTTAACTGTAATGACATCTCTTGTGAGCACACTTTCTGAAAGCAAGAAGGATTTACAGAGCATCTTGAATTTACTCATCACTGCTTGCTAGGAATCTTCTAGTGTCTACAATCAATACTTTCTCAAAATGCACTTTACACTATCTTTTTTAGTGTCTTTGTATTGCTAGGGGTGTTCTTTCTTTAAAAGAAAATAGAAATAATTTTAACGGTAGAACATATTTCTTTTTTTTTCTGACAGTTCATTGATCCCTGTAGGATTTTTCTGAGCACCTAAATCTTGCTCACTCAAGTGGATTAGTAACCTAATGGAATGACTTTTAAAATAGTGAGCATGTGATGTTTCTCTGCGTGGCTTTGCTGAAGGCCATAGTTTCATGAGAAGGGTCCACTTCCTTATCGTTTGAGTGTGAAAGTCTTGCAGCTTACAGTTTAAAATCCCTAGCCTACTCCTTAGTTCACAGCTCGCATTCTCCAGTGTGCCCAGGTTTATGCTTTTAGGTTCAACCCCACACTGCTGTGGCTGTACCTTGAAGTCCATGGGCTTTGCAGTGAGTCGTCACTTCCTCCCATGCTTTATACTCTGGCCAAGACCATACAGCTAGGGGTAAAGGCTTTCTTTTCTTTCCAGAAGTTGCTCAGAGAGTGTCATCAGCTAGCTTGTGGCTCTGAATGTCTATATCTTAGGGTCTTGCTTTCCCCGCTGAGACAGTTTGCAGCTGTCTACAGCTAATATATGCTTGGTATAACATGTTCTGCTGTTACCTGCTTGTGAATTACTCCTTGCATGGAGTGAAACAACTAGAAAGGCTAGCTGTAGGGCTTAAAGCTATTAATCAAGTTCAAGGGTTTAAAGTTTCAACTAATGAGACTTGGGAAGAATGTTTATCCTTTATTGTTGAGTATGTTCGCTTCCTTTTGTTGTCTTTGTGCTGAATGCAGAACAAGTTGTGGCAGTGTGCATGGAGATGCTAGGCTAGCCAGTCTTCAAAAGGATTAAGATCCATAAACTTAACCTTTATGGTTTTTGCTTTCCTTTTCTGCCCAGCACTAAAACTGCTGTTTTCCAAGACATTATCTTGAATTGTTCCTGCCACTTCATTGCATATGCATCACTGTTTCCTTCTTAGGTTTTATGTTTTTCGTAGAAATTGTACAAATGTTGTTAAAGCTTTTAGTACAATTTCTTGAATGTAGTGCATTTCTAATACAAAAGAAGTCAGTCTTTCTTGATTCATAACCTGAGATAACTCTTCTCAGAAATGCTGGTCCTTCCTTTCCCTGAGGTTTGTTTTCAAACAGTTGTAATGAGATGGCTATGGCTCTTGCAGAATATGCTAGGCTTGCTGTTAGCTGAATCTCAACTGAGTAAAATTTTGTCTTACATCAGAGTCATGGGATTAATTCATAGAATCATAGAATAACCAAGTTGGAAGAGACCCACTGGATCATCGAGTCCAACCATTCCTATCAATCACTAACCCATGTCCCTCAGCACCTCGTCTACCCGTGCTTTAAACCCCTCCAGGAAAGGTGACTCAACCCCCTCCCTGGGAAGCCTGTTCCAGTGCCCAGTGACCCTTTCTGTTTGTATCATGTTTCCCTTAAACCGACTGCTCAGGGCTGCTTAAGCCACGTCTGCTGTATTTGCTCCCACACAGGTCATTCCATCGAGATTGTGGATACCTGTAAATCAACCCCCACAGCTCTGCAGCCCCAGGAAGCTTTTGCTGGCACACGGTGAGGGGTTACAGCATCTAGCTCTAGGCTGCCTGAGACTTAGAGCCATCCTCCTGATGGACCTGGAAAGAGCTTTGTTCTGAGAAACATGAACAATTTTAAACATGTTGCAATTCTCATCCCAATTTTACTGATTATCTTGAAGTTACCTGGAACGTGCAGCAAAACAGGGTGGAATGTTTGCTGCAGCACAGGTATCCATCTCCAGACAGCTCTGGATTAAAGAAGTATATGTGGAGTTGGGCAGGTTCTGTTTATTCCTCCATTCCAGTGTCTAATTCTGCTGGCAGAGCCTCTAATGAAACTCTTTTCTTTGCCTGCTTAGGTTCGTGTTGAATGAATCTCAGAGTCGACAGAATGTGCCCTCAGCCCAGGGCTCTTCGTCGAGTAGCATGGGAAGTCCTGGAATCCCTCAGCCACCTCCAGGGATGAGCTTTTATGCAGCCAAAAGGGTAATTGGAGATAGCCCATGGACACCAGAGCAGCTAGAACAGGTACTTGCACCTATGGGTCTCGTCCTGGGAGCGGTAACAGGGACAGCTACAGACAGAGACAGAAGGCTTGGGAGGGAAATATGTAACTAATTTTGACAAGTTCTTTAGTTGCACTATGGAAGTTCATTGAGAGACTTTGCGTGATGCTTTGAGGGACTTTGCAGCAGTGAGATGTGGTGGCAATTTTCAGAGCAGGAAAAAGCAGTGACTGCAACCTACTCCAGCATTTTTGTCCTAAAGGTAGTGAGGTTGCAGTACTGTCTTAATGTTCATAAAACGTCACTTTTTAGCAGAGAAGTAGTAGTGTTTCTGTAATTGCAGTGGTGATACTTTGGTGCAGGTGACTGCTTTGACAGGAGGCAAGAGAAGGGTTCTGTTAAAGAGAGAGAATGTGAACTTCTTAGCAAACACAAGCCATCGTGTCAAACAGCTGAACTGCTGTGATTGTTTTAATGTGCTTTCTTGTCAGTAACACTGCTCTTGCTTTTCCCACTGTTGAACAGTGTAAGCTGGGGATAGTGAAGTTTATTGAAGCCGAGCAAGTGCCAGAACTTGAAGCTGTTATACACCTGGTTGTAGCCTCCAGTGATACAAGACACAGCGTTGCCACCGCAGCAGACCTTGAACTAAAGAGCAAACAAAGGTACAAGTTTGGTTATTTGGAAAAGATGGTACTAGTGTTCCTAACAAAGCTAGCTGCAGTTAATGTGTGCTTCAGAGAGGTGGTGCTCTGAAAGGAAGAAGGCTGTAGACCCCTTCATACCTGCGAAGCTGCCCTGTATTCACATGGAGATGGGAATGGTGTGGCTTGCAGTTGCACAGCAGGGAACTTTGCTTGGCTGTGGAGCTGACAGCTGCAGCTGTCAGTTTTCAATCATCTTTTGTATTGCTTTTGAGCTATTCTCTTACTTGTTGATGTCCAAATTGCCTTCTGTGAATTACCAATGGTCAATAAGGCCTTAGTAAGTGATTTACAGCCAGACAACTTGCCTATATTGTCTTTCCCAGAAATGTATACTTTAATTTATTAAGGGAGTAAAGAGACTAATTGTGAAGTGGCCCATAGTCAAGGAGGATTGGCAGCCGTCATTTTCTGCATTATTAAAGCTTTTGCTCATCTGCAGTCCACCTTTCATCATCTGAGTACAATGCTTATGTCTTTAACTGACCAAGAAGCCAGAGTAATTACTGTTGGTGCTATTTGCTGAGTCATTGATTCTGTGAGGTTAGCTGGTGCGCGTAAGAGATTTGGAGCAAGAGAAGATTGCCTTTGAGATGTGTAGATGACTTCTGTGTGACTTCTGTACCACTAGAAGCATAGGACTATTTAACATGGAGTCAATTATGTAATGTGAAACCTTTCCATTCGTGTCTGTTCATGTGCCTTGATTGTGGCAGAGGAGATCATTGCAGTAAGTGGTAACAGCCTGGTTAAGGAAGGCAGTCTCTTTTGCTGCATCATCTTTCCCTTACTTTTTTTTTACTGTCTTTGCCTGAAGAGCAAAATAGATGCGTGGACAAGATGCATGTTAATATGCTGTGTTAAATGTCATTTATGAGACATACATACTACTTCACAGCTCATTTGCTTAATTAAAGCTTTTTAATGAAAAAAGAGACATCTCCACTTCTTTGAAGCACGCATGCTTAGCTTTTTGTTTTGTGTGGGGTGTTTTACAGCTATGTTTGTGTGTTCCAGACTTCCTCATCAATAGCTAGCATTGGTGGTTGTCATGGGCAAACATATCTGTCTGAGAGACGAAGACCAAATAATCCTAGAATTAAAAATACCCTCTTTTCTATTGAAATGTCAAAAAAAGGAGATTGAAGAATGTGGAGAAATTTGTTAACAGATGATCAGTCTGTATTCAATTGGTAGACCACCATGGTTTATATGTCTTGTTTCAGTGGTAGAAAAGGGAGCACGTAGATTTCTCACTATTTATTTGGAATTATATTGTCAGAATTTGTAGGTGGAATTGGTAATCACTTTGCATTCTTCGTGATATATTTTGTGAACGTGAGAGGAGTGATTAGAAGTCAAACTAGATCTGTTAAAGCTCTGGAAAGAATATAAAGATTATGTGAAATGCTGTAGAATACATTTTTACATGGAGTCAAAGTTGGGAATCGTAACATGTTACTGTTCAATGGTTTTGTTTCTTTAGTCTTATTGATTGGAACAATCCTGCTATCATCAACAAAATGTATAAAGTGTATCTTGGGGATATACCTTTGAAAACCAAGGAGGTAAGTTTTGCCTTTGGAGTTGCATACCTGCTTAATTTCTGAACCTGTAATTCTAGTTTTATTTTATTTGGAGAAGGTGTATATGTATTTCTTAAATCTATTGCTTTTTTTGATCTCTGCTTTCACTGAACACTTTTGCTATTGAATACTCCTTTTCTCTATCCTATTTCTCCCAAAACAGTATTCCAATTTGCAGTAGATGATTTGGCTAACTCAAAAGCATGGCTGTCCAAAGATGCATTATATTATCTCAATTTCATATCTGACAGGGAACTGTTCTGAAACCAGAAATGAAACGAGAGTCAGTCAGCACCCGTGTTAAATTAAAGATAGTTCCTCATCTTCTGCGATCCAGGCAAGCTGCAGAAATGTTCCCTGCTAACATCCAGGTAATGCTTATGTTCCAAAGCTGATTTCATAACAAGTTTGATAATACCCTTGCTCCAGTAATTAGGGGAAGGGAGCGCTGTTACTGATGATGGTGTTTAAAGAAGAAGGGAGGTCAGAAGACCTTTGAAAGTGGAGCCAGATATTCTCTAATCTGGTCATTATTCCTTTTGGCCAGGTGGTTTACGATGGACTCTTTGGAGCAAACACAAATGCAAAACTGAGAAGTCTGTCCTTACAGTTTGTGCATCATATTTGTATCATGTAAGTAATTCAGAATTAGCACAGTATTTCCTAGGTATTTGCTAGAAGCCACTGTATTTACTAAATACATAACTGAATAAAGGACAGAGTACTAAATCTCACAGAAAGAACGTTTTTTTCCCTTAATCCTGAATCTGTGTGTTCATGAGCTTGTACATATCAAGTTGTAATTTCTTAGTTTATCAATGTTTGGAAAAGTGATCTGAGAGAAGATACCTCTAAGGGATACAAAAGATAATATTTTGTTTGTTGGTCTCTCTAATTGCAGTTGTCCAGAAAGTAAGATAAAGCCATTAGGTGCAATGCTTTTAAATGGACTAACAAAGCTCATCAGTGAGTACAAAGAGGTAAGCTGAAAGGTTCTTTGCTATGGAGCTGTAACTTTTCATATGAGTATAGGCAGAAGACGGATACCTTTATGTTGGAAACTGGTGCATCTCTTTTTTGTAGTTGCCTGAAATGGCTGTCAAAGGTTACTTTTAAAGACATTTCCTTGTAAGAGCAGCTGATACTTTAAAAGGCTGTATAGGAAAACTGTTTTATTTGTTTAACAGCTGTGAATAGGTGCTTGTACTCCTATTTGCAAAGTCTCAGTGTGGGTAATTTACCTACAGCACTGGTAATCTAAAGAGTGAGGCTATGGTAGTATTTAGCCACTGTAACTTGTTATTCTGCAGTACACAGGGGCCTCAGCTCCACCCTTATGCCCTGTTGTGATAAGCAGCTTGCAGTACCTTCTGTTGTGCCTGTCCAGTGATGTTATTGCTGTGGAAAGGGTGTTACACATAGAATTGCAAATGGCAGTCTGGCCCAAAGAGGTCTTCTGGTGCCAATTTAGCAGTCAACTTCTCCGCAATACTCATACATGGATCTTTGGAAGGGCTGATGTTGCAGACCTCCTCTTCTGCAGCTTTGGGCCTCTTACTGGTTCATTTGAACTGCTGGGTGGGACCTTCTGGCCTGAGTCAGTGTCCAACACAAGGGCCTCCTCTACCATTGGGAAAGGCATGAAAAAGGAATGTTCACGAGGAAGTAAGCCCATGTAGAAATGTGGTGCATTTGCCATCTGCAAGGTCTGTTGTGCAGTTTCCTTTGTGTACAGCTGCTGTTTAGTTTTCTGGAAGTTTTCTGTCCTTTTGCTACTGTTTCATGTAACTGCTGAATCACCTTAGCTGTCTCTCTTGAAATAAAATTCAGTTAACTGAGAACAGAAGGGAGATTTTCATTTAGTCACCATTTACAGTTTTCTGTTTCTTGTGGAAGACCATGCTCCCTCTGTTCCTCTGTAATGCTTTTATTACTGGATATGATTATTTTATGTTCCAGGATTCTTTGTCCATGAAAGCCTGTTTGAGCACTTTGGCAACAGGACTTAATCTAAATGTTTAATTGTAAAAAGATATGTCTTTATGTATTTCTGGTTTTGCTGAGTTTTATTTGTTGTTTTATCATTCAAGGATTCAAAACTTCTGTCAATGGCATATTCAGCGGTTGGAAAGCTCTCCAGGTAACAGAAGTGCCATTTAAACAATGGGACATTGAATAAATTTTCCAGAGTAATCTGTTAATTTATCAGCAGCAGGCTTCATGCTGCCTGCCAATTTTGCAGTTGAGTGTACAGTGCAGAGAAAAGCCTTTTTGTGACATCTCCAGAGGTGTAAGAGTCAATATGGTTTTAGCTGATAGCTTCTCTAGCAGTGATTGGTAGCAGCTCATGAATTTTGCACAGAATTTAAGAAACGGTTCCTCTTTCTGGATTGCCAGAAACATAAACTTAAGGAGTGTACAAGAAGACCAGAGGACATGTTTTGTGATATGCTAGTGATCTAAGTGATTTTCCATAGAACACTTTGCTTTCCAAACTGTGTTAAGGGGTGGGAGTGCTGCTTCATAGTGGAAATGGAGAAGATAGAGCAAACTTTCTGTGCTGGCACTTTTATGTTTGACAGTTAAAATGTGGGGTTAGGGGAAGACCAACAAAATGTGAAATATTACTGTATAAAACCACCAAAATTTAGTGAATTGAAATATCTTGTTTCAGTCGAATGCCTCAGCTCTTTACCAAGGATATAGCACTGGTACAGCAGTTTTTTGAAGCTTTACGCAAGGTAGGTGCTGGAGAGGATTTGGGAATTCATTAGTATTCTGTGCTGGCTTTGCTTAATTCTTATCACTGCACACCATAAAGTGAAAACTCTTGGTTTTGTACTGCAGGAAGATGCTGATACTAGGCTTGCTGTTCAGGAGGCCTTGTCTATGATGGTTGGAGCATACAGTGGACTAGAAGGAGCTCAACGTACCCTGATGGAAGCTCTTGTAGCGTCTTATTTAATAAAGGTATTCACAGTGGAATCAAAATTAAGTACCTTAAAAAAATGATCTGTTAATTTCCTGATGCTTCCTGTTGTATACTTTTGTAACAGGTCTCCATTTTCTTACTGAATGACCTGTCTGGTTGAAGGGTATGTGTGTCTGTGCTCAGTGAAATATTTTTCTGTGTTATAGTGGCTGCAAGAAGGATGACAGTGTAGTTTTCTGCTTGTGTTCTGTTTTGTAAAGAGGTCAAAGCCATTGCAATTGCACTGTATGTTTTTCATAGTGTCTTAAGAAGACTTTGGGAAGTAGAAGATTCAAGGGTGGTATCTTGTGAAATGCTTTGTGAAAGCAAAAGTTTGGTAGAAACGATCATTCACTGCTAAGTGGGGATTTCAGTGTGCTGTGTGGTATCTAACATAATAAGATATTTAGGAACCTCCCCAGGAACTCAGACTTAAGACACTGATCTGGAGGAAACCACACTTCACTGACTCCTTCACTTTACTTAGTAACTTGTTAGCGTTCAGGATTCACTAGTGGTCTTGGTTCTCAAAACCAGTGGGTTTTGTATACTCTATATTTACCCAGATGATTAGAGTGGCTCTGCAGGTATATGTTTCTAGTGATTGCACTAGTAACAGTGTAAGAGACTATTTTTGTACTCATGACTCTTTTGCCTGGGTGCGTGAGTGATCTAGGTCTCCAGGCAGTCCCATTTTGAGACTATCTGAATCCAGCAGAAAGAATGACTACCCTAAGCTAGTGTTTCTCTTCTGCCTGTGGCTGTGCTGCTCCTAAGTACAGCTCTGGTTTGTGTGCATAGACGATATATGTTGTTCATTTCAGAACTACTGGGAGGGCCGTTCAGATATATAAGAATTAGCGATATCGCTGATTTACAGTTCCCTAGAACATGTATGTATTTAATTAAGCATTTCCCTTTGTACTTGTGTACATATGAGAAAATAGCTTTTCTTTTCCCTGTCTCCTGCCGTATGAAGAGTTAGCAAAAACAGTGTCTCAAAATGTCTAAACTCTTTGAGTCATGTTGGTACCAGAGGATAAAACAGATAACTGATGATTTACAAGTGGTGAGTGCGGGTCACTAGTGTGCTAATTTTAAACTCAACCATATGTTTTTGTCTCTTCTCTTTAAGCCTGAAGTTCAAGTACGTCAAGTGGCTGTGAAATTTGCTAGTACAATATTCCCTCCAGATCATATCCCTTCGAAATACTTACTTCTATTAGCTGCGGGAGACCCGTAAGTTTTTTCTTTCTTATTTCATGTATATACACACACACATATATGTATTTGCATCCAGTATGTGTTTGGATGAAATAGAATGCATATATTTGTGTGTATGTATGTACATAAAAACTCAGTCACTAAAAATCAAGTATGATAGCCTGGAAATAAACCTTTACACAGTGACATTCTTATCAGTCCTGTGGAGATATGTTACTGTGCCTCGTGGTAGTCTTGACCTGGAGTCTTTTTCTTGTTTCAGGTGAACTGCCATCACTAAAGCACTTCAAGTTAATAATCAGTTTCAAATGCACAGTAAAAATGTATTAACTGAAATCACCTTTAAAGGGGCTAGAAACTATTTTTACCTTGCAAATTCTATCTATTTTTAGCTGTATTTGCAAAGAATCAGGAGCATACACTTGTGAGAGTTGCCACGGTCTACTGAGAGGTAGCTGACTCATTAAATTACAGTAATAATTTTGTTACTGTAATTTATTGTATTTTTTTTCCCAACTTACTCAAATTGCTTGATTTTTGATGTGAGTAACTATTGTGTAACTGAAGAAAGCTAAACAGGTCAGTTGCAACAATCCACTTGTTTTTTTTCAGTGTCAACACTTTTTCAGGAGTTGATCTCCTGGTGAGTGGATAGCAATAAACCTAGTAGGTGTCAGCTGAAGCTTGGATGAAGGAAGATAATGGGAAGGAGGGTCAGTTTTTCTTGCAGGAATACAGTGATGTGGGAGTGAGGAACTAGTTATGAACTCTAGCAGGATATAAGAGGAACAGAAGTGGGCTGATGCAGACCATTTTGCGGAGGCCACTCATCACTGTTCTTTTTCTTCCTCTTCTCTAAAGTAAATCATTACAATTTCTAATGTAAGCTTGTTTCCCCTTCCTTTCGGAAAAAAACCCCATTTCTCATCTGTAAACCATTCTCTTCCCCCAGCCTCCCAAGGTGCTGTATTTCTCATTAAAAGCTGTTTGTTCTGTACAAATAGCATCTGTTTCTCATCTTTTCTTCTGAAAGGCGAGAGGAAGTACATGGAGAAGCCCAGCGGGTACTGAGAACGTTTCCTGGTAAAAATGAAAAGGAGAGTTCTAGGAAGCAGATGCCTCCCTTCCCTGAAATGGTCCATTATGTTCAAGACAAGGTACAGTGCTTCTGTCCCAGTAAATAACATACTTCTCAGGCATGCAATATAGGTGGTCTTCCATTACCTATATCACCTGCCCTGAAGAACAAAGTTAGCTAAAAATCACAGTAATCACTACACATAGTTATTGCATTGCCAAGCATATTTTACAGTTTCCTTGCAACAAGCACATTCTTGAGGGGATAGGAAGATCATTGTATGGCTGGCCTGGTGATAAATAACATTATGCATAAAACAGTAAAAAGATTCCAAGGCAGGAGAGGTGATACTTGAACAAGTGAAGAAATCTGGTTTGTTGGATTACAGGCTTAATTTTCATCGTTGCAGTCTGTGGAAGTCATGGCTATGTAGATAATCTTTCAAGAACCTGGTGTTATTACATGTCAAAAACCTGTACCGCTGAGTTTACCTTCACTGTTTGCACTGAGAGATCATGTAGAGGGGTGTGTTAAAATCTGGTTTGTGTTACACACTTCTGTGTATAGCAGCTATATTAGGCTTGTAAGCTGTAAAGATGATATGGACAGTCAGTGACAGTACTTTTTTCTTTTCTTCTGATAGTCTACATTTTAAAAAAATGTCAGTAGTATATAAAGTTGGAGTACATCTGGTTTTGTAAGGGATCTGTGATACCGGAACTCTCATACCTGAGAGATTCCTTGCAAACTGTTGTATACTCTGTTGGTGTCATACTCTGCCAATGTACTCTGCTAGCTTATGAAGTATTTGAAGCTCTCTGAAAAAACTTGCCTTTGTCTGAAATACTGGTTATTCAGATAGATAGATAACACTATTAAATGCCTATTCTCTTGTAGGCATTTGTGAAGTTTTGCTTGACTTCTGTAATGTCATAAAATAGCTATGGGTGAGCCTCCCTCAATCACTACTGAGAAAATCAAGATTCCCTCACTCGTGAGTGAATTTTTGAAAAGTCTTCTTGAGCACTTTTTAGGTGTTCTTTATGTGTTCCAAGAGCGTATTTTAAAATCCTGGAGGTAATATTTCTTTGGTTGGTTATCATGAAGTCAGAGTTTACACATATAATGAGTAATTTGCAAGTGTTGGAGATGTTGGAGAAGTTTGTATGCATTACTTGCACAGCAGGCATTCTGCATGAGTTAGCATTGTCCTTCTCTCCCTTTGCAAGAAAATATGTGTGAATGAGTGGGGCCTGGTATGCTGGTATGGATGAGAACCTGTTCTTCAAAGGTGTCGTCTCCTGACTCACTAGTTAACGTTTTCGATAATGGTTCTGGATGTGATTGAAGTTCCAGTGCAGCCAAAGATCTAAGCATGTTAAGAGATCCAGGGCCTTTTGACATCTGTGCAACTGCTGTGTCTTGTTTATTCAGATGCAAGTCTGCCTTGCTGAATCCATCCCTAGCACTGATGAGCCTATTGCCCGGGGAATAAAGACATGCTTTTCTGCAGTGTTTGCAGTGGGTGTTATTGGAAACCTCTCGTTTGGATGTTTTTCTGCTGGAATATTCTTGCTTGACAAAGCTAATGTATCCATGGAAAACACTGCAGCAACCTGCTGCCCTAGCAGGTAGAAGGGTCTGAGGAACAACCTGGGCTTGGCTGATACAGCACATGGTGCCCACCTCCCACTACTGGGGAAGCCTCCCTTCTCAGCAGCCTCTGCAGACAGAGCTGACGTCTCCTAGTTTCCTGGCTGCCTGTCAGCTGGTGCACCTCAGAGTTTGGAAGTTTGTGAGGTATTGTTTTTAAATTCTAAAGCACTTCTTTGTATCCTGAGAGGAAGGAGCATTGTCCTCCTCCAGTCTTCCCTGCCATTCCCTCTCATGAATTCAGTGTTTCCACTACCAGAGCTGATAGGGATGTGAAGTTGTTGGACCTCAATTGTACTATTACCTAGTGCACTGTGCCGTTCTTACAGAACTGTTGTACATTTTCAGTTGCTAAGTGGAGGATAAACATAGTTGCATCAGCAAAATTTCGTTGACCTTTCCAAGATCTCTGCTGTTCATGGGTCTGAATGTTCCACTCATAATATACTCTGTTGTTTAGGCTGCTCACAGGATGAAATCTCCAGCTAAATATGTGACTGGAACAACAGTGTTGCCTTTCAATCCTGCTACATTTGGAGAGGTAATTTTCTGTATTTATTTCCTCAGATATGTGTACCGTTATTTATTTAGAGAAGAATGTGAGAAGCTAACCGTTACCATAAGTCACCCTACATTCTTAAACAGATATAGCCATTAACTGTCCATCCTTTATCTGTCTGTCCTTAAATGGTAATCAGGAGGGGTGGAAGGAATGATCCTGAGATGGCTGCTCCACTGCTCTCTGCAGCATACCTAATATAATAACTTGTCAGTGGGAGAAGCTGGCAGTCATGTGCAGAAGTCCCATTATGTTCCTCGAGGCTGTTGGTTTTCATAGTAGATTCCCTACCTTCAGCGATCACAAACTCACACCTCAGATACGAGGTCTGTATTAGCAATACATTGGGTTGCATTTGTATGCATGCAGAGTTGGTATACAGTATGGTTTGAACTGCCTGCAAGGAGGTTGCATCAGCTGGTGATAAACCAAAGTCTGTGTATGATTTAATCTTTGAGAGTACTGCAAGCACTGTAAGTTGTCTGCTTACATAGGTGTATTGCAGAAACTGGTCCTAGGATTTGTTACCCTTTCCATTTGTTTCTGTCTTCATGCTGGCTTTTCTGTGTATATTTGATTAAAGAAGATACTGTCATCCTTTGGATACATTAAAAAATATTCCCTGCTCTTTTGTCTCTTCCATGGGTTCCCAAGTGCTCATGCACTCAGTATTTTGTGTTTTTCTCTTCTCTACTTAGATAGTTCTGTATCTGCGGATGTGTCTTGCTTACAGTGCAGGTGTGGTGCCAGCCTCACAGAACTTGGCAGATATGCAAGATCATGCTCCAGCCATTGGACGTTACATAAGAAACCTCATGTCTGGCACCCACATATCTTTCTCTTCATCCTTCTCTTCAAAAAGTGCAGAAAGCAACCCTGTGCATATATACATTGGCTTTCTTCAGCAGCTGTTAGCTGGTGTTGGAGGTAAGAAGGAGTAGCATTCTGAAGAAAAAGAAAGTTTTCTCTTAGTACAAATGAGTGTCATGGCTGCTGCTTTCAATTTCGCAACAGAGAGTTGTGATATTGACTGCATACTCTTCTGTTTGTGTTCTCTTCTGTGCTAGTGTGTAGGTGGGAGAATGCAAGACAGTGAAATTTAAGTGTGTGTTGATAAAATGCTTTAAAATTGTGAGGCCCTTGTCTGTAACAGCTTCACTGTGAATGCTATGTCTTCATCATGATGATAATAGTGTATCTTCGACAAGTGTTGTCTTAAAGCACTTGAATGCCTTTAGAAGAAATTGCTACCAGAATTTTTGGTTCTATTACTTTCCCTAATATCTCTGAGAAATCACATACCCTGTTATTCTGTATTGCTTGTTATCACTAGTGAATTAGAAATGAATGCTTTTAAATACCTGATACTTCGTAACCTCTTTTTATCAGTGATTGTTAGATGGTTTTAAATACTGCAGTCATTTAATAACCTCCTCCTTTAATTACTGTTTAGGTTTGCCAGTCATGTATTGTCTTCTAGAAGTTGTTTCAGTGTATCCAGAAAAACTAGCAGCCAGATTTGTAGACAAAATGGATTGGATTAAGGTATGTTGAAGAGGATTTTTTAGGGGATGAGGGGTGTTTCACATCAGCAAATTCTGGAATTTTGGAGTATTGTTTCCAAATGTGCACTTAGTTTGAAATCTGGAGTTTCTCCTTACAGTCAACATCTTATGAGATGTTAGGTGTAGCAGGATGGGGAAAATTGTTTTTGGGTTCTTTGGTGTAAGTGATTTTGTTCATTGACCTACATGTTCTGAGTAATCCATCATTGATCCTGTTGTTATAATCAGTTAGTATTTCCGCTTGATCAGAAGATTCATTAAATAGCAAAAGAAAATTGAGAGGAAAATTCTGCAAATTTTTTAGAGAATTGTTTAACAATGAGAATGCTCCAGTGGGAGATGTGAGTGGTGTCTTGGAAAATGAGATGAATTGGATCCCTAATTGCTTCAAGAGCCCTTTCTGTGGAGTTTTTTTTTGAATTTTTTTTCTAACTCGACTCGAACCAAACAAAAACCCCAACAAAACCCACTAAAACCAGCTAAACTGGAGCCTGCTTGGGAATAAGCAAAAGAGCTTTCCCTAGATTTTTCTCAGGCAATTTTCAGCTTTTTCTTTATTTGCTTCGAGTATCCAGGCTCTTCCAAGTTCTCTTTGCTTTCATCGAGGGAATGTGGCAGAACAAAATAGTTGGTTGAGTTACAGAGAAAATTAGAACATGTTCTAATAGTTTCTTATGCTGATATCTATGCTGCATTGCACTGTATACAGTTTACCGCATCTAATTTAAATCCAGATAGGAACATGAAAGGAGAGGACAGAAAAACATTTTCCTTTTCAGCATTACGCATAATTTGCAGAAAATCTACCTTTACTTTTGCATGGTGTCCATTTGCAAAATTAACCTTCTAGGGGCAGTAACTGGTACTACCTAACTCCATAAATACTGCTGTAAATCAGTCTTTGTGTGATTTTGCTTGGCCAGGTGGAAGGAGCAGGTCCAGGGCATTGTTAGAAGTTAGCCACATTGTCCGATGCAAGTTTTGAGTAGAAGTTAAGACTTATGTTTCGTGAGCCTGACAGATCTCATTTCTTGTTTGCTTACTTGGCTCATTTTTGCTTTCTTTGTGGTGGCCCAAGCCATTCAAAGATTCAGGCAAAATTCCACGTAGGTGTGTTGAATTATGCATCAGATTCATGGCAGAGGTAAGAGTATATCTTAAGACAAAAATGGAGGCTTTCCAAATTCAACTTTTAAACTTTTGATAATACAAGATCCCTAATACAAAATTAGATACATTTGCATTGAGACCTGTGATTTCCTGGACACTTATTTCTTTGTCACCATTGAATTCAAGTGGTTTAACAGCTTGAGTTTTTTCCCCTTTGATTAATAAAAAGGAGTTGGAAGTCTCCCCTAACTCAGGAAAGATAATGTCTTTGGGTTTTTTTAGCTCAGTGTGGGTGCAAAATAAGGAAACTTCCCTGAAGACAAAACTTCAGCCAAGCATTCTGCTAGCATGTTTATTGCAGAACCAGTGGGTAGCCCTCTTGGGGCTGGTGGTAGTCATCCTCCTAAACACTGGGGCTATAATGAATCCATTGCTGGAATCATTACTTAGTTTCTTACTAAACAACAATGCTGTCGACTTAAAGAGTGGATTTTGAATTAAATACTATATGTCGCCACATGACTGTTGTGCTTGTATGTTGAAACTCTGTATAACAGACTGTTTAAGAAGTTGGTTTCATATTTTATGTTCCATTTTAAAAACTCCTGCAGAGCCTGATGAACACGAACAAAGAAGAAATGCGTGAACTTGCAGCCCTGTTTTATTCTGTAGTGCTGTCAACAATGTCTGGGGATGAGCTTAGGGCCGCCTTGGAGCAGCTGATCAAGATGACAAAAGACAACCATGTAACTACCTTCCTTTGTCTTGCTTCTTGTTTTTTTTTTTTTTTGGGTTTTTTTT
>WAAB01004180.1:0-35006 GCA_013389865.1 Piaya cayana | reverse complement strand
TTAACAACCATGATTTATTTTTAATCTGTGAAAGTCGTGTGTCAGCAAAAGCCATGTTATTGCTCGGTTTTGCTGGTCACCAAGACAGTGCAAGAGGGGTCCTGACCCCTTACTGCTGCTTTCTGCCCCAGTCACCCATGAAACCACAGCTGACCTTTCAGAGAACTGGTCTGAAAATAGAGGGATATGAACCATGAAACAAAAAAAAAGCAGGGTGTTACCATGCATTTTTGAGTTTGAGTTGGTCAGAGCTGCAGTTTGATGTTAACGTACAAAACCAGCTATGGGTGGAGGTGATCTCTGGTGGCTCAGTGGGGACAGTAGTGTAAATAGATAGCTGAAGGGGAAGGCAGAGAAGGACCCATCTTCAGCTTGCTTTGTTGCTGTGAGACCACAACAAGGAGCAGTCCTGGTTGCCAAGCTAGTTTGAGGATCCCAGCAGCACACCTGCACCAGTGCAGCTTTTTGCAGGGTTGTGATAGAAAACTGATAGATGAAGGTAGCATTTAAGTCTCACAGCCATGTTTCTGCACAAAATCCTTCTGTTGGAATTGACCTGTGAGAATGAACACCGTAATTAGACAGTCAGTACCAAACTAATGTTGGACAAATTAATGTTCTTTACGTTCAGTTGTAATAATTAGTTTTCAGCCTGTGGCCTACTGAACTGCATAGAGGCATCACCTTCGGTGTTCGTAGGCCAGGTGTGCTCTCATTTTCAGCAATGCAGATCTGGAGTAACTCACCTTTACTGCTTTTTTACCTTAGAGTACATTTTGTTCCCTTAATCTGAGCATGCCCAGTTTTCAAGCAGAGATAGCACAATATTATTTTAATTCACCATTGTAAGTCTGTTCTTAAGAATCAGATTAATTGGATTTTAAAAAATGTGTTATGTTTTGGGGTTTTTTACATGGCTACCAAGGAGTAGACTTGAAGAATGTGAGTGCTGATGATACGTTCTTAATTTATCTGTCTAAGCCTCTTCTAAGTTTTGTTATTTTCTCTTGAAGGACTTCATCCATCAGAGAGCACTAGCAGTATCAAAATCTCNGAACTTGCAGCCCTGTTTTATTCTGTAGTGCTGTCAACAATGTCTGGGGATGAGCTTAGGGCCGCCTTGGAGCAGCTGATCAAGATGACAAAAGACAACCATGTAACTACCTTCCTTTGTCTTGCTTCTTGTTTTTTTTTTTCTCTGGGTATTTACCTGATAGGAAATCTGATTGTCATAGTGTGTCCAAGGTGTATTAGGCTTAATCTCAGTGTAAAATTAACTAGCTGACTTGCAGACGGTGAGAAGGGATTTTTGTTTTAGGTGAGTGAACAGATCTTTAAATAAGTTAATCCCTGAAGCTGTTAAGGTCAGTAGGGTTTCCTGGAGGTACTTCCCAAGCAAACCCAGGACCATCGTATATTTAATCAGTTTTAGCCAGCTTGTCCTGTTGAATGGTAATGGGTCACACTACCTCAGACAGTTTACTGATCCCGTATTTGTCAGCGACTGCAGGTATGTGCAGAACTAAAACAATGTTTAACTCAAGAAATGTTTAGCTTCCCTTCCTTTCCTGGCTCCTCGTCATCTTAGGTTTTTGTCCTGCCAGCAGCCTTGGCCAGGTGAGGGCTGGCTTCTTTTCTTCCATGGCACATGAACTGCTCAGCAACCCTTTACTGCCATAGTTATACGTGGTGCCTTTGCCTGCCTTCTCTCCTCCTGCAGCTCCTTTACTCTCTCATTTTAATTCTGTCTGAGTTTTGCCAACCAGAAGCATGGAGAAGGAGTCTTGAAAACAGACTGGGCAGGTTTCTGTGCGGGCATATGTCGAATCCTGAAATGCAGGGAAAATAGTAGCATTTTTAGGTTATGTTTTCCTAAGATATTTTTATATCAGTTTCTCTGAAGGATTTTATTGGGACACCATTCTACATTGCAGGTAACAGGCTCAAATGCTGACAAGAAGTTCTGATTGCTTTATGTTGTAATTAACAACCATGATTTATTTTTAATCTGTGAAAGTCGTGTGTCAGCAAAAGCCATGTTATTGCTCGGTTTTGCTGGTCACCAAGACAGTGCAAGAGGGGTCCTGACCCCTTACTGCTGCTTTCTGCCCCAGTCACCCATGAAACCACAGCTGACCTTTCAGAGAACTGGTCTGAAAATAGAGGGATATGAACCATGAAACAAAAAAAAAGCAGGGTGTTACCATGCATTTTTGAGTTTGAGTTGGTCAGAGCTGCAGTTTGATGTTAACGTACAAAACCAGCTATGGGTGGAGGTGATCTCTGGTGGCTCAGTGGGGACAGTAGTGTAAATAGATAGCTGAAGGGGAAGGCAGAGAAGGACCCATCTTCAGCTTGCTTTGTTGCTGTGAGACCACAACAAGGAGCAGTCCTGGTTGCCAAGCTAGTTTGAGGATCCCAGCAGCACACCTGCACCAGTGCAGCTTTTTGCAGGGTTGTGATAGAAAACTGATAGATGAAGGTAGCATTTAAGTCTCACAGCCATGTTTCTGCACAAAATCCTTCTGTTGGAATTGACCTGTGAGAATGAACACCGTAATTAGACAGTCAGTACCAAACTAATGTTGGACAAATTAATGTTCTTTACGTTCAGTTGTAATAATTAGTTTTCAGCCTGTGGCCTACTGAACTGCATAGAGGCATCACCTTCGGTGTTCGTAGGCCAGGTGTGCTCTCATTTTCAGCAATGCAGATCTGGAGTAACTCACCTTTACTGCTTTTTTACCTTAGAGTACATTTTGTTCCCTTAATCTGAGCATGCCCAGTTTTCAAGCAGAGATAGCACAATATTATTTTAATTCACCATTATAAGTCTGTTCTTAAGAATCAGATTAATTGGATTTTAAAAAATGTGTTATGTTTTGGGGTTTTTTACATGGCTACCAAGGAGTAGACTTGAAGAATGTGAGTGCTGATGATACGTTCTTAATTTATCTGTCTAAGCCTCTTCTAAGTTTTGTTATTTTCTCTTGAAGGACTTCATCCATCAGAGAGCACTAGCAGTATCAAAATCTCTGGTTTTGCATTATGTGTTAGAACTCTACATTCTTCAGGATGCCTTCTCATCTGGCTTGTCTGTGTTTTTAAAAGAGTGCTTTAAAAAGCAAAACAGTACTTACTTTGAAAATGAGATTTTTCTGCATTTTTGGTGTTGTCTGTAGAGCCCGGAGGTCCAACATGGATCCTTGTTGGCTTTGGGATTTACAATAGGAAGGTACTTGGCCAAAAGGAAAATTGGAACAATGGAGCTACATGACGTAGAACAACCAAACACTGCAGTCATGCCGGAACAGGAACAGCTTATAAAGTTGACAACGGAGACAATAGGTAACATCCAGCCTAAGACTTTGCTGCATGTAACAGTAGTTTTTTCAACCATCTTAGGCTGAGGGCTTTTCTAAGATATTCAGCCCTTAGGTACTGTAATCTTGATGTCCCTTTCCTGGTAGAATTTACAGCCTGTAAAAATGTCATCTGATGAGATACATGCATGTAAACCCTTTCAGCTAGAGTTAGGTGGACTCAGCTTTGAGACTAACATAGCAATATTAGTAGCAGGTACCACTGCCTAGAGTCCTCTTAGTGTCTCCTTTTACTTTGATTTTGTTCTAGTATAAAACTTCCTACCAGTTGCAGGGCAGATAAATGCTTCACTTCTTGAATGGGTGAAATACAAGTGCCTGTCTGCCCACTGCTGAGTAATAATACAAAACCCATTAATCCTGTTTTGATTTTTGCTGTAGGTTCTTTTCTGGACAGCACCTCTCCCTTCCTTGTGGTAGCTGCTTGTACAGCTCTTGGGGAGATCGGCAGGAATGGCCCCTTGCCAATTCCCAGTGAAGGAACGGGATTTACAAAGCTGCAACTTGTTGAAAGCTTATTGGCCCGAATCCCTTCCAGCAAGGAAACAAATAAGGCAAGATTTTATAGTGTTATGATTCTTGTTCATTTCTGGAGTGCTCTGTCCTCTGGTTTACATATTACCTGCCAAATTAGCCTTGGTTTTTAAAGGATTTAGGCTTATTAGTTTTAGTAGGTCAGAATTAGACTGAGGATTTTCAGAATTATACTAAGGGTTTTTCAAGTGTTGTCTAGCAGTTGATCACTTGTGCTTTCTTTAGTCGTTAAATAGGACCTTAAGGGATGAAAAATAAAAGTGGTTGTAATTTTAATTCAAGCAAATTAAGAGTATCTTCTTTTACCTGGAAATAATCTTCAGTGGTAACAAGACATTTGTTTTGGTATGTGTTTTGAAAGAGGGGTGCTCTGATTGATCTAGTAAGTCACTTGCATGTCTGACTTCTGGTACCTTAAGTGAAACTGCATCAGCGGTGAGAAGAAGTGGGTTTAAAGTGTATCTTCTGGACTTAGAAGAAAGTTATGTGATGGTGTTGTATTTTTTGTTTGTTTTGTTTATATTAAAGATGAAGGAACGAGCAATACAAACATTAGGTTACTTCCCAGTGGGAGATGAGGATTTTCCCCACCAGAAGCTACTGTTGCAGGGTTTAATGGATTCTGTGGAGGTGAGGCACTATCAATGTATTTATTATTCTTTATACTGTATTTCTAGAGTTAAGTTTACAAGGGGAGCTGTGTTTTTGTAATAGTGCCTCTGGATTTTTTTTAAAACTCCCTTGAAATAGAGAACAGAATGGGTTTGGGGCTTGTAAAATGTTTTATGTCACAGTTTAAAAACTTATTTTTCATCTGAACTACATCAACTGATATATCTCATCTGAATTAGAAGCTTTGTTTATAGAAATGTGTGTAGTTGTTTTCAGTCTAAATACGTCAGTACACTGCATTGTTTTCCAGTACTTCAGAGCTGCCGCAATATGCCAGGCAGTAAAATAAAACATTCAAGAAGCCTATATAGTGTTCTTTATTTACAGTTCGTTTTACATTTTTTCTTGCTTATACTGACATAGGATTCAGCATTGTAGAAGCAGCTATTGAGTACCTGACAGGCTGACTTTGTAGAGTCCTCCAATTTGATGTGATCAAACAAGCAAGAATAGTAAGAACATTGTGTACAAAAACATACAGTGATGTTTCTAAGTGCCATGCTTGTCACCTGCAACTACTTAGGGTCATTACAACTTCCTTTATAAATTGTGTACTTGGGGAAAAAACAAATTATCTTAGTTTGCAGGAAGCTAAGTGCTTAGTTCTGCAAATAGCTGAGAGTCAGTTGGTGATGAGAAATGGTATTGGAGGAGATACTGTGGTTTTGTGGAGTAGGTGCCAAAAGTTCTGTTGTGTACTTAGTACTGTAAGTGAGGCTTTGTTGTGTTCTTCAGGCCAAACAAATAGAACTCCAGTTCACTGTTGGTGAAGCTATTACCAGTGCTGCTGTAGGAACCAGTTCAGTGGCTGCACGTGATGCATGGACAGTCACAGAAGAAGAATATATCCCTCCTTCAGGTAGGCCTCCCTAATACAGGGTCTAGGTTTAGGAACATAAAATCTCATAGTCCTGGGTTAATACTAGGCTCTGTAACTTTATTTGATTTATAACAAAACAAAGAAACATTTTCTGTTTGTTAATGCCTTGCTCATTGTTCTGCAATGCTGGATTATGTTGTTTCACCTCTTCAATTCCATGTGCTCAGAGGGTAGAATTTATTTCATGTGCAGTTTAACCTTCTTCTTGATGAAGTCTATTTCATTATAACTTAACACTGCCTTTGTTTTATTTTTTTCATTTTGTTTTCCCATGTTGTTTTAGTTTCAGGTAAAACATTCACAAACCTTTTGAAGCCTGCACTGGTAAATAGGATTATAAAATTAAATGGCAAGTCTTTTTCCAACAACTTGGATTTGTAATTATTAAGTGATGTTTATGTGGAGTATATGCAGAAATTTTATGTTACTTATTTTGTACCTATTGAAATCCAAGCATGACAAAACAGTAGCTTCAAAACCTGTAGCCTCAGCCCTGTGACAAGTGGGGTCCCCCAGGGCTCAGTGCTGGGTCCAGCCCTGTTCAGTGTCTTCATCAATGACCTGGATGAAGGCATTGAGTGCACCCTTAGTAAGTTTGCAGATGACACTAAGCTGGGTGGAAGTGTCGATCTGCTGGAGGGTAGGAAGGCCCTGCAAAGGGATCTGGACAGACTGGACCGCTGGGCAGAGTCCAACGGCATGAGGTTTAACACAGCCAAATGCCGAGTCCTGCACCTGGGGCACAACAACCCTATGCAGAGCTACAGACTGGGTGAGGTCTGTTTGGAGAGCTGCCAGGAGGAGAGGGACCTGGGGGTGTTGGTCGACAGCCGGCTGAACATGAGCCAGCAGTGTGCCCAGGTGGCCAAGAAGGCCAATGGCATCTTGGCTTGTATCAGAAATGGTGTGACCAGCAGGTCCAGGGAGGTTATTCTCCCTCTGTACTCGGCACTGGTGAGACCGCTCCTTGAATACTGTGTCCAGTTCTGGGCCCCTCAGCACAAGAAGGATGTTGACGCTCTGGAGAGTGTCCAGAGAAGAGCAACAAAACTGGTGAAGGGGCTCGAGAACAGGCCTTATGAGGAGCGGCTGAGAGAGCTGGGGCTGTTTAGCCTGGAGAAGAGGAGGCTGAGGGGAGACCTCATTGCTCTCTACAAATACCTGAAGGGAGGTTGTAGAGAGGAGGGAGCTGGCCTCTTCTCCCAGGTGTCAGGGGACAGGACAAGGGGGAATGGCCTCAAGCTCCGCCAGGGGAGGTTTAGGTTAGAGATTAGGAGGAAGTTTTTTATGGAAAGGGTCATTAGGCACTGGAATATGCTGCCCAGAGAGGTGGTTGATTCGCCTTCCCTGGAGGTGTTTTAAGTTACGGGTGGACGGGGTCCTGAGGGACATGGTTTAGTGTTTTGTGGGAGTGGTTGGACTCGATGATCCAGTGGGTCTCTTCCAACCCGGTGATTCTGTGATTTTGTGATTCTGTGAACAGGTGCTTTAGTGTTGAGGGAGTGGGCTTAGATCCCAAGTGTACAAGAAGCTGAGCATGTGCAGCATGGGGTAGAAACTTAACCTTGCCATTGCTCCAGAAATTTTGAGTACCAACAAAAAACAAGTAGTGCATTGAATCTTACGCAGTATGAGTGGTACCTCTTTTTGGTCACAGGGTCTGAAACAGTTTCATGAAGTTTTAGGAGCACACAATTCAGTATTTCTGTTAGAAGAAATACTTCCCAGTGACTCCAGTGAAGGCTCTTCGTGCATAAGCAGAGATCGATGTGTCACCTGAGCTCTCATGGGCTGGTTAGTTTTTTCATTATATTGAAATTAAAAATGGGTGTGGCTTATTCTCAAAGTTCCCCCCTCCACCTTTTTTTCCCTTCATATAGATTTGAAAGTGAATGATGTGGTTCCCTGGGTCCTAGACCTTATTTTGAACAAGCACATTGTCAGCCCCAACCCACACATTAGGCAGGCAGCTTGCATCTGGCTTCTGTCAATGGTGAAGAAGCTGAGCACACACAAAGCAATTAAGGTAAGAAATATCTGCTTTACTAATACAGGCTCCTTGTCCATTTTACTTTTTGCTTCCTTTCCTTCCCTTCCTTTCCTTCCCATCGTCCCTTTTCTCCCAGTCATGCTGCAGTCTTTAATTGAGGTCTTTTGGAGATGTGGCTTATCTTTTGTGACCAGGGTAATGTACTAACTGGCAGATAAATGAGGCGCTTTGGCACCTTTGTAAACATCTGACTTGTATTCCAGTCAGAGTGGGCTTAGTGTAGTATAGCTGTTGTAAGGTGAAATAGCAGTACACCTTCCCCTGGGAAGAAGAGGTTGGTGTCTGTATAGTTTTTAGGTTTTGTTTCTGGAAAATATTAAAAGGATGTCTAAAAGGGAACAAAGAGGGAGAACTAGATGGAATTCCTGGACTAATTTGTTTCACAGCATTTATCACAACTTTGGTACCTAGGAGCACCTACGTACGTGCTTCACATACTGTCTGGTTTTGATGCACTTTGAAAGTCTTCTATTTAAGGTGCTTGTCTGTAATGAGAGAAAATGGGAAAGGTCCTATACAAAGGCATGAAAAAGCATTCCCATCGAAATATCTCTCTGCATAGAGGTACTACAGAATGTGACGGGGCCATATAACCATTTAATGCTCACTAGGTAATGATAAAGAGCTTTGGGACAATAGGTGCTTTGCGAATGTGAGCTCTTGCGTGTAAAACCTTGCCACATACTACACTTGTCTAAGCAATGCATCTTGTGAGAGATGGCAAAATCCTCTAGTTTGGGGATGAGAAGACATCCTCACAAAGAGGATAGCCCCATCTGGCGGCAAGCCAGATTTATGAAGCATTGCTACCATATATTAGACCAGAGAAATAAAATCTGTGGCTTACCAGTGGCATCGTAGCTGTAAAACAGTGCTGGACAAATACCTATTACCTTCTCTGAATTTTAGTCAGGCTGCAGTGCCTCTGTGGATACTTGCCGTAAAGACAGGGGTATGTTTAGGTCAGATCCTATGGTACAGAATTAAGCCTCAAACAAGGTCATGTGCTGCTTTTTATTTGGTTATGAGGCACACATCAAAAGAGGAAAGAGAAAGTAAAAAGGAAGGGAAAAAAACACCCCAAAAAATAGCACTGCCTGACAGCACTGCAGTATCCTGTCAGACCAATGCTCAGTCTGGCAGGAGAATGTTCTCCAAACCTCACCCTTGCTTCGTCCCTTTATATGCTCAGGGTCATGCCTTGCTAATAGGCTCATTTCACTAACTCTACCCCTTATTTTCCCACCAAAACCATGCACCTGCTTGGGCAGGTTCAGCTCCTGGCTGTTTTGTCTGGTAGCTGTATTTGTTATCAGGGTGGGCCCTTCAAGCCTGTCCTGTTCAGCGCTGCAGTCCATGTGCAGTTGTCTGGGTGATGAGATCGTCAGGCTAGGCATGATGTTGAGACAGAGCAGTTCTTTCTGGTGGACTACACTGTCTGGAAAGGAGGTCAGTTCTGCTTGTAGGTTGAGCTTCCATGGATACAGTAACCTCTGTTTATCTGCTAGGAACTTTCCTTGAAACCAGGCGAAGGATCCAAAACCTGAGATTAAAGTGATGTCTTTTTTTTTCCTCATCTTACAGTCTCATCTCAAGGATATTCAAAGTGCATTTGTTTCAATTCTGTCAGATAGTGATGGTAAGTACTGTCACGTCTTAAGAGTTTTGTCTTTAGGTGGGCTTTTAACAGAATGAAGGGCATCTTTGAACAGGGATAAAGGTGCCTACACCCACTGTCATTCAGCAGTAAAAGGTGGAAACATCCCATTTTGAACATAATAGGGATGATTTCTGGGTACATAGAGATAAGAAGCACGGGTTTTTTTTCTGCGCATTGCTAACCAAGCACAAATCTTTTTCTGCATTTACCCATTGAGACTGCAATAAAAGAAACTTTTTAGTGGTGCTACTTCTGCTCTGCTCTGAGCAGAATCTGCATGGGCAGGATCTCTAAACCCTCTTTAAGCTAGCAGATTTTGGCTTATTGGTCTACTCATGGCAGCTAGTCAAGAGGGTGGCATCCAGCAACCTATCCAAAGCTTACTGAAGTGGAAAAGAGTATTACCATTACCTTTACTGGGCTTCAGGGGCCAACAGTGTGTCAGAACACTCACAGCTCTTGGAAATCTCCAAAACCTGCTGTGGCAGTGTTAAATGAAGATGTCACTTAATTTGAGGGGTTATACCTTCAGAACAAATTGCTGCTTCACAGTGCAAAGTTTGTGTCTTGTTGGAGTAGATCTTCTCTAAAACAGATAGCTGCGAACTGCAGCACAGAGATCTGTTTGCTAGATCATGATTCTAGTTGAACCTTGTTTCTGAAATGTGTATTACTTGATTACATGCTTATCTTTAATTTTACTTTGTAAAATCTCTTGCAGAGCTTAGTCAAGATGTTGCTTCAAAAGGTCTTGGGCTGATCTATGAACTAGGAAGTGAACAGGATCAGCAAGAGCTAGTCACCACACTTGTTGATACTCTTATGACTGGGAAAAGGTACAGTGAGCTCAGAACACATTGAGAGAGTACTCAGAGCTGTGTGTCTGATGGGAACAAAAGTGTGCCTCTTGTGTGAGTGAAGAGAGATGTTCTGTCGTCAAGGGCAAGCCAGTATTTATATGTAATAGAATTGTAGAATGGCCTGGGTTTTAAGGGACCTACAAAGATCATCTAGTTCTAACCCCCTGCAGGGACACATCTCGCCAGACTAGGCTGCCCAAGACCCCATTCAACCTGACTTTGAACTGTTCTAGGTGTGGGGCATCCACAACTTCCCTGGCAGCCTGTTCCAGTGTCTTACCACCCTCATTGTGAAGAATTTCTTCCTAATGTCTAGTCTAAATCTTTGCCTCACCAATTTAAAGCCATTCCCCCTTGTCCTGTCCCTCCATACCTTTGTAAAAAGTCCATACCCAGATTTCTTGTAGGACCCCTTCTTGTAGTGGAAGTCAGCTATAAGGTCTGCCCAGAGCCTAAGTGTGGACCCGTGAGGGACATCACTTGTCGCTGATCTCCATCAGGACATCAAGCCGTTGACTAGTACTCTCTGAATGCTCCCATCCAACCAATTCCTTATCCACCAAACAGTCCACCCATCAAATCCATATCTCTTCAATTTGGAGAGAAGGATGTTGTGGCGGTCTGTGTCAAAGGCTTTAGAGAACCCCAGACTGATTACATCCATTGCTATTCATGTGCCCACTGATGTGGTTACCCCATGATAGAAAGCCGCTAGATTGGTCAGGCAGGACCTGCCCCTGGTGAGGCCATGCTGGCTATTTCAAATCACCTTCATGTTTTCCATGTGCATTAGCATGGCTTCTAGGAAGATTTGTTCTATGATATTCCCAGGCAGAGAGGAGGTGCTCATGGGCTGGTGGTTCCCAGGGTCGTTATTCTACCTTTTTTAAAAAATGGACCAAGTTCTCCCTTCTTGCAGTCACCAGGGACTTCTCCTGACTACCATGACTTTTCAGATATCATAGAGAGTGGCTTGGCCACCACATCAGGCAGTTCCTTCAGGACTCTGGAATGCATCTCACTATGTCCTATAGGCTTCGATATGCTCAGGTTCCTCAGGTGATCCTCCTCCTCTGCAGTGGGAGGGGCTTTACCCCCCTCATCCCCATCTCGTTGTCCATTGACCCAGAAGGGGTGAGGAGGAGAGTGGTTGTCAGGGAAGGCTAAGGCAAAAATATTGTTGAGTACCTCAGCCTTCTCATCTGTTGATATGAGGACACCATTTTCGTTCATCACTTGGGATGTGTTTTCTTTATCCTTCCTTTTCTGGGTGACCTACCTGCAGAAATGCTTCTTGTTAGTCTTTGCTTCCCTTGCCAAGTTCAGCTTCAGCTGCTCCTTGGCCTTCCTGACCCCATCCCTACACAACATATATTACCAGTCAGTCAGACTGGGACAGTTCTTAATTCAGCTTAGCATTTGTTGTAACTGAGGTTGTTCTGGCTTTGTTCATTCAACAAAGTTTGAAAATACTTAGTCCTGACTCAAGCAGTTCAAATCCATTGGGATTTGGTTGCTGCATTGTGTAATTGCAAAGGACAGTGACCTCTTGCAGCAACTCTAAACAATGTGAATATTGCAGAATTGGGGACTTGCTTGTGCCTGAAATGTACCTCTTGCTCAGAAAGTGTTGTTAGTAGCCATTTATAAGTGCTAGTGCAAAAAATACTGGCCTGATAGAAAGTCCTTGTTCATAATGATATTTGCTAGTGCTGGGAATGCTTAACAGCCTTCTCCTGTCTAAGCTGGTGTGCATGTGAACACAGTGAATGACAGAAACTTAGACTGTGACTAGGGGGATCCAGCAGTGGTAAACAGGGAGAGATTAGATGAATGGAAGTCACATTTTTTCATTTTGAAATTGAGATTTGCGCTCCATTATATGGTTTGTCTCTGTGTAGAATTGAAAAGCCATCGTTCAGTGTTGTGAATTTTTACATTCTGACTGCACAGCAAACCCTTCACTTTCTTTAGTGTCTCCTCAGCATTACACATGATGCAGGTTAGTGACATTCCTTGTAGTGTGTGTGGGTTTGCACACCTGTATGGTTTTTGTGGGTCAGAACTGAAAGAACGGGAAGTTACTGCGGAGTTAATACAGCAAAGCAAATTTGTTTGTCCTGTAGTACTTGAATGCAGTACATTCAAGGGCAGAGTTTGGTAAAGCTAATATTTGACCTCCTTTCTACCAGAGCCAAACATGAGATGACTGGAGAAACTGTGGTGTTTCAGGGTGGCCTGAGCAAAACCCCTGATGGGTAAGTTTACTGACAGTCTCAGTGACACACAGTCAGTGCTGAAACAATTTCCTTGTGTATAAATCTGCTTTCTGAATTTCTTTTTCCTTCTTGTTCTCTAAGACACCGTAACTATTTTCTTGTAGTTCAGATAGGCTATTCCCTCTTGTCTGCTTTAGGCTCTGATTTGACTATAACTTTAGCTATTTCAGCATTTCTGTAGCTAAAAGTGGTGACACTGATTTTATCTTCTGCTTTCCAAAGTCAAGGTCTTTCTACCTACAAGGAGCTTTGTTCACTGGCTAGTGATCTCAATCAACCAGACCTGGTCTACAAATTCATGAATCTGGCCAACCATCATGCCATGTGGAATTCGCGGAAGGTAGTTTGCTGCTTTCATGCCACTTCGATTCCCACTGTAAACTCTGGAAACAGTATCTGCTTTTCTTTAGCTCTGGCTATATGATCTATGGATAATGACATGCAGAAACAATTTGCTTATGCTTTGGTGTCAGGTCCAGTGCAAATTTACCAAACTGAAGGACAAACTGAGAATTACTTGGAATTCTTAAAACAGAAAGTTGATATCACAGAGTTCATGTAATCCTGCATTGGCTTCTGAATCAGCTGTGACCCTTTCCTTTTACTTTTGGATGTGCTTAAAGGCCAGATTTTAATGTGTTCAAAACTGGGTGAATTTTCAGATGCCAGAGAAAGTGACCTTTTTTATGCAGAAAAGCAGAGCAAAAAGGATTCAGCAACAAGTTACTGAAAAGCCAGTTGACAATACATCAGTTTAATCATTGTAAAAAATATCCCTTTTTTAACTCAAACCTTAATATTTGAAAGTTACTGGAACTTCTAGCAAAGCTAAAACACTATTGGATCCACCTCTTGCAAAACAAAAGTAGCATCATAAATTTTAAGTGTACATTTCAGAGCTTTATCTTGAGGACTTCTTCACTGGCCTTAAATAAGCATGGAAGAACTTGTTTTGGTCCTGGGAGTGCACTTTCATTCAGAAGACTGATGTAGCTGCATCTTCTATAATGTTCCTTTTTGTGCTCTTTCATCCTCAGTACAAGAGGCTTTGAGTCTCTGGTAGCACCACTTAGTGCAACAAACAAGCCCCAGAATTAACTTTGATCCAGAGTTTGACAAGTCAACATGTCTCTCCATACTTATTCCTCTTTGCATTGGGACTTTGGAAGTACAGGAGCATAGTTAAGTTCCTGACCTCTGTGGAATTTCAACAGCCAGGATGAGTTAAGAGAACCCACTCAGCAACTGTTAGGGTAAGCTTTGGCAATCTGAGGAAATCGCAGAACTATTTAAGTTGAGGGGAACATCTGAAAGTCTGTGCTCCAAACCTCTGCACAAGAGCTAGGCAGAGTAAGCTGTCCAGGGCCTTGCAGATGGTGCCTCCCTGATACTGGGTTTTCAGTGGCAGCTTTTAACACTATGAGTCAGAAAACACGAAGTCATTAGAGGCATTCACTCCATTGCCTGGGCTATCCTGCCAAATCTCCTGGGCAAGAAGCACTTCCACTGTGTTTTAATTGACAGTGTTGGAGAAAGAAAAAAATACGAAGGATACTTGAGTTTTAGGTAAATATGGACAGATAAGAAATAATAATACAAAGAAATTTCAGGTTGTAGAGCTAAGGTAAAGCTGGTTTAGTTTTGGTTCCCAAGTTATTCTAGTTTTTCTAAGTTCAGCACAGTTGTAGGGAAGCAGTGGCCAACCCTCACCACTTTTTGTGAGAAAGAATCTCTTTCAGAGGAACATAATCAAATTATAGTTTTAGTTCACCATGACCATTTTGTCAATGGGGTTAATTGGTACCCTGAAGTGAAGGTTGAGAAGAAGGAAGGTTCGAAGTAGTAATTTGTCTGCTGAAAGTAATTGTATGCTTGAGGTCACTGTGATACTGTGGCACTGCTGTGGGGCTAATTCTGATGCCATTCTAGTCCTTTTGATTTGGTCTAAGTCTAAACTGTGTCAGTAGACTTTGCTACTGACTGTGTTGTGCCCAGGAGCAATAGCTGAGCAGGTTGTTTCAACAAATATTCTTTTGTTATCATTTCAGGGAGCAGCTTTTGGTTTCAACGTGATAGCTGCCAAGGCTGGAGAGCAGCTGGCTCCATTTTTGCCCCAGCTTCTTCCCCGGCTCTACCGTTACCAGTTTGACCCCAACTTGGGCATTCGACAGGCAATGACTAGCATTTGGAATGCCTTGGTCACTGACAAGTCAATGGTGAGTGAGCAGTAAAGTGCAGAGTGGTGATTTCGCTGCTAGGCAGCAGCATCTCAGAAATGCTAGTACATCAGTTGCACCCTGTGAAAGGAGGTGCTGTGCAGAAAGGGGTTCACCTCAGAGAAACAGGTGACTCAATCCACAGATGAGCTGAAGGGTACACAAAAGTTTTGCACTGCCTTTTACACATGAAAGGATATCACAGGCTTGTTTGGGCAGCTAGTGTTAAAGTTTATGGTTTACTTTAAGTAAAGTGAGGTCTTTCCACACTTCAATATTGCTTTGATATCGCTAATGAGCAGCTCTTCAGGAATGCTTATGGCTTAAGAAGCCCTTCCTCGAGCAAGAGCATCTAAATATGGTGCCTCAGTTTTTTAGTGGGATGAAGCTCATGGAAAGAGGCTATTCCATCAGTTTGATGAAAACTCTTAACAGACAAATTCATGAACAAGTTATTTTTGCTCTCTCTGGAATTGGGTTTGCAAACTTCTGCTAGCAGTGCTAATCTGCGAAGTTATTCTTTCTGGTCCTTCATCAAAGCAGAACTACTTCTGCTGTAAATATATGTTTGGTGCTGCATCTAAACAGTTCATTTGATAAAGGACTGAGGGACTTCGCTCTTTTCTTGTCTGTGCAGCATTAAGCCCTGAAGCAATGCAGAGAAAGGCGTGTCTAAAGCAAAGTCAGAGTAAGTTTGTGCAGGGCTCAGCTCTGGCAAGTGTTAGTTCATTGGCTGTAGTTGAAAGCAGATTTTATTGTCCAAAAGGACCTTTCTCTTTCAGAGTACTGGACAAGGAAGAATGGTCTATACACTTTTTATTATTTTTCCTTTTTCTTAACAATAGGTTGATAAGTACATGAAGGAAATTCTTGAGGATTTGATCAGTAACTTTACCAGCAGTCTCTGGAGGATCAGGGAATCCAGGTATTGCTAGAAATAGTAATGGATTTTCTTTGAGCTTTTTCTTTCCTGTTTTCACCATAAACTTACTAACCTGAAGAAGTTGTGGTGGTAAAGAGGACACGTCATTTAATGAGGACAAAACCCTGTCTTGGTGGCCATATTTGGAAGTGTGATACAATCTTGAAGCTGTTTGGTTCATAGAGAATGAAATTTTTTTATTGTATGTGACTTGAACATGATACTAAAAAATGTTTGCTGAAGGAGGAGTTTTGTGGTCACAGAGTTCTTGCCTATCCTTGGACCCGAAACATTGTTTAATGTTAGAAAATCTTGATAATCTGACTATGTATGTACTTACTTGACAGCAGGATGCCAGTTGGTGGAGCATTTTTAATAAACCACTTTTTGCTTATAATGCTTTGTAGTTAACACTGTGTTGAAAACTTCCATTTTAATTTCAATTCCAGACTTTAGACCATTTTGGTTTGTTCTTATCCTATACTTTCAGAAAAGAAATCTGGAACAGTTTTGTAACTATAATATTTGCAACAGCAATTTTCATCACAGCAGCCTTTCTCACTTGCTGTCACCTGTTTCAGATTTCACCTGAATGGCTGAGTGTTGTTTTCTTCTACTAAAGGAGGCATTTTTGTGACAGAATTGTGAAACAATTATCCTTTTTTTAAACCATTTACTTGTATTTATAAATGTATCTGTATATGAACCTATTCAAATAAGTACAGCAAGTGAAGGAAATAAAATTCCTTATTTGCAGTTGTCTGGCATTGAATGACTTACTAAGAGGAAGACCTTTGGATGACATTATAGACAAGCTTCCAGACATCTGGGAAATCCTTTTTAGAGTGCAAGATGACATTAAGGTAATGGAACTGATAATTGAACCAGAATCTTCATCAGAAAGCAGAGCAAGCAAGCTGTTGAAATGCTTGCAGAAATATCCTCTGAGAAGTCATGTTGAAGCCAGTGAGAGTTTTGGGTATTAAGCAGACTAGATATTTAGTCCCCTTGCAGTTAAAATTTCTATACCACCTTGGAAATTCTTTGCTGTATTTCTCATTTTTCAGTGCTGGTTTTCATTCCTGTGCTTATTCTTGATGGTTTAGTATGTTTTTTCAGGCTATGAAGGAATTCCTAAGTATTTGCTTAACTTTTGAGTACAGACACACTCATTTGGGGATGCTTGTTTGCTTAAATAATATGCATATATGAAGTCAAAGTCCTTCTCTCTGGTTCCAGACTCCTCTGCTCAAGCTTATACAAGGCCAAGCGGTTTTCAAAAATGTACTGTGTAATGGGAAGTTGCTCCATACTAGTAAATTCATCGTGTTCAGGAATGTCCCTGAGCACTGAAGCCCACTGAACAGTTTTGCCTCTGTGCTAATGAGCTATATCAGCCTCCAAAATAGAGTAACTGCCTTCAGACTGCATTTTGTGAAGGGTCTAATTCCTAAATGTTACCTGGAAATGGTTTGTGAAGGTATGCCTGTGGCAGGCCAGATATTTTTTAAGAATTTCCTAGGATGTCACCAGTTCAGGTGATTGTTTTTCAGTATCCAAGAATACTGCTAGATTCTGCTTAATTTATCAATACAAGCAAAGCTAAAGACCCTGGCTGGTGAAGGTGCCAAGTGCCACCAGAGCTGCACTAATTTTACTGTTTGCTTTTAGTTCATATTTCTCTAGTTCTAGACATGCAGTTAGGTAAAGCATCACTAAGCAACAGGCATTATATTGAGGGGGTATAAAGCATATCCAAAGCACTATATAATTCTTTTTGCAGTAGAAGGTTACACTGGTGTTTTTGGGGGTTGGGTTTTATTGTCTGTTTGTCCTTTTTTTTGTTTTGAAAACAACAATAAAGTAACATCACAGACACCAATGTGAACAGAAGCACAGAAACCTGGCAGTGTCAGGCATGAATGTTAATATACTTCAGAAGACCAGATACTGAGGTGGACCAAAGCTGAAATTTCTTTGAAAGATACTGTATTAAGTAGTAGCCACAAATATGACCTTGTCAGTGCTAGTGTCATATTTATCCATTAATGTGAATAATTATAAAAAGGATTTAAAAATAGTAACAATGTATTGTTGACTTTTTTTCAGGAGACTGTGCGAAAGGCAGCAGAACTAGCCTTGAAAACTTTAAGCAAGGTAAAACTCTGTTTCTGTCATTTGCACATGGAGGCGTGTATGGTTTTGATGTTAGGTGATGATTTGCTATGGTGCCTGCAGCAGTGCCCCATTTGCCATAGACTATTGTCTTGGAAAGATCTCTAGTATAAGGTGCAGTTCGGGTAAACAGGACAGCCTCCTAGAAAGCAATCATAGTAAGCTTGACCACGCATTATTCTGTACTTTTGTGGATGCTGGTGAAGTCCAATGTTAAGTTCTCTACAACCAAAGGAGGGATATAATGTATTGGTTTTATTCCCCGCTGATGTCTCTTTTTCCCCACTTGATGGAGGGGTTTATGGAAACTTCCTTTAGCTTCAACAATTGACCAAGTCCAGTGGAACCTAACAGGTGCAAAACAAAGTAATCCAGTCTGGGTTTCACTCTGGTGCTGTTACTGATAGATTATTTTGATATAGTGCACATATCACTTAATATATTGTTCAGTATTCCTCTAAGAAAGTCGCATTGGTGGAAATGGAAAGGAATCTGTGTTTGAAATCACAGTCATCATGCAGTGTGATATCTAAATGGCAAAAGTGTGACGTGATCCCAAACCGTTACTGCAGTTGCAGAATCTGTTCTGATCTGGGACTGCTCTGCCTTATGGAATGGTTGAATCCATGTGACTGAGAAAGACTGTCCCTCAAGTGGGAGGTAATTTGGTCTGTCTTCAGCCAAATGCAAATAAAGGCCTGTTAGGCTCTGAATTTGCCTTTTCTGGAAGCTGACCTCAGCCAAAACTCCTCTTAAGGATGTGGCTTAGCGCTTTAGTATCTCCTGTAGAGGAGAATGAGGGTGTAACAGAGTCTGAGTTTGTCTGTGAGCAGCTGCTTTAGTTGCTATTGGCTGCTTCTCTCTGTCAGAGAAGGTGCTTTAATGTAATCAGAGCAGGAGTTCTGCCCATACTTGCAGATCTGATTCTCCCCTGTCTTCAGGTCTGTGTGAAAATGTGTGATCCCTCTAAAGGAGCAACTGGTCAGAAGACGATAGCTGTGCTACTTCCTTGCCTATTGGACAAAGGAATAGTAAGCACAGTTGCTGAAGTCCGGTCTCTCAGGTTAGTTTTGCATTATGTAAGTTCCCTGAGGGTTGGCTTATAATTTGTTCCAAAGACACATAGCTTGTTCGACTGAGTTGAAGAAGCTTATTCACCTGTGTTTGAAGTTACAAGTTTCTCCCCAAAGCAGCTTTGCTGCTCAAGTCCTTTTATTGGGAAGGCAGATGGGAACTCAAGGAGGTGGGAATTTTGCCTGTCTTTTGGGAGTGTCTGGCCTCTCTGCAAATGCTGAGGTTCAGTTCCCAGCAGGAAGTTCTTTTTTCCCTTTACAACTGGCAAACTGATCTGCAAGCGGTTTGCTGTGCATGAGGCTGTCCAAGACTGGCTTCTCTCTTCTGCTTGTAAACAGAAAATCCCACAGTAGTACTTGAAACCAACCATTTCACAGCTGTTTGTGAGTTCAGATCCCAGACATGACTGCCTTTGGTCACACTGTTCAAATACATTTTATGTCCTTTGACAGTTTCATGTCTTCAGATGTGTAGGGCTTCATGTCCTTGTCATTTTATAACCTTGTTTATTCCTTCATTTGCTTGAAGGACAGAAAAGGTGGAAAATTCAGACCCAGAGTGTAGCTGCTCTTTGCAAAAATAATTTTCTTCTATTGAACATGATTATCCAGAAATGATGAAAGCTTCTCACAAATTGTAGTGATATTTCTTTAATTTGTTCATCCCTTTTGAAGATATGAAAACTCTTCTTCAAGATGACACCAGAGAGATGCAGTCAGTCTGAAACTGACAAGTGGGATTTGAACAGATCTTTCTAATTGTTGTTTCTTGGGCAGAGATGATGGATGTCACTGGGGTGACTTTGCCCAGAGCTTCTTCAGAGCATGAAAATGTGTTTTTGCCCATTCCCTTTATCATACTCTGGCCAACATTAGCAGTTTCTCTGCCAAGTGTAGCATCAGTTGGAAATTCATTCCTAGGATATGGTTTTGTTTAAGCAAAAAAATAGATCTTTGTTAGCAGGTACATTTATATTCGTGCATCTGTGATTTGGATTGGCCTTTATGTTGGTACAGGACTAGATTAGAGCAGAGAGGTTTTTCAGCTAAGTCAATGTGTTTCTCTGACTTGCCCTTTCATCTTTTTCTAGCATTAACACTCTTGTGAAGATCAGTAAAAGTGCTGGGTCTTTGCTGAAACCTCATGCACCAAAACTTATCCCGGCCCTGCTGGAATCCTTGAGTGTTCTGGAACCTCAAGTTCTCAATTATTTGAGTCTTTGTGCAGCAGATCAGGAGAAAGTAAGTGTCATTATTATGAGAAAGTATCAACAGAACAGAGATAATAAAGATCTAAGCTTCATTCATTGAACAGAAAAATAGCAGATGTGGTTTAGAGGTGTTCAAAAACACACAGAGAAATAGCTTATGTGTTACTAAAAAAGATCTGGTCATTGGAACGTGGCTGGACAAATTTGGGGTTTTTTTTTGAAGGTTGGAAATTTTTTTATTTGCTAGACATCAGATATTTCAGAAAGCAAAGGACACTTAGAATTGTTCTTAACTGTTATTAAATGTCATTTCACCTCCATGTACAGCTATGAAATGGAGGAAGAGAGTGTAATAATTATCTAGAATGCAGATGAACTGTCAAGTTTTGCTGCTGGACTTCCTGTAACATAAGTTAGAAGGCATGCCATAGTACTGTGGGCTGGAGGTGTATGTTGTCAGCACTGTGTCCTTTAATCTATCTCAAAGAACTATTAATTACTAGCAGTCTTCTTGGAAAGTGAGTGAAATCCACTGTTCAGAAGCAAATTTAGCTAATTTCATCGTGGGGAGGGTCACACTTTACCATTTACAAAAGGGAAGGGAATGAACAATAGGTCAGAGTGGGATTTTTTACTCTTTTTCCTCCCCTTCTACCTTTGGGTTTTCTTCCCCTTCTCTTATTTTTATTTCCTTTTTTCCTTCTGTTTTTGTGATGTCTGGAGTGCATGGTTTAGCTTCTTGTACCCCAGCTGGAACATCCATCTGCTTCTGAAAGTCAAACATTGGTAGTGTGTAGGCTTATACATTTGTATAAGCCTGTATACATCTGAAACAGATCCCACTGATGTTGCTCTTTCCGTTGTTTTCATGTTCAGTTTACACTTGCGCTTGTTTTTTTCCTTTTTTTATTTTTTCAAGACTGCAATGGATAGTGCCAGACTTAGTGCTGTCAAGTCATCTCCCATGATGGAAACCATTAACATGGTAAGTACATGATTCAGAAGAATAGGAACCATAGTGGGGCCTTCACAGAACGTCTCTTTAGGGTTCACTTCCATGTGGATGTGTGCCTTCTCTGATCCTGTTACCATGGCCTGCTCTGTGATCAGTTGTGCATAACCTCTGCTTCATTTGGAGTCAAATGGAGTGTTTCTCCACCTGGAGAGCTGCCTGCTCTGATGGAGAAGGCATCTTTCAGTGTTTTTGTTTGCGTGGTGCCACACACTGAGGGAGACAGAGTAGGACACAGAACTGCATTTAAACATTTAGTTTATTACATATAATGTTACAATTCTAATTCAAGAAAATAAGTTGAGTCTAGACCTACTAGTCTAGTATCTTAAAAGGGTTTGTGAGGGACTATATGACCTGTCTGGAGTTCAGTGATAAAGTCTCTAGATGTTTCCACGAGGTTGCTGAAGGTGAAGTTTTGCAGACACTCACATGCTCAGAGGGATTGGATCCATGATGTTATGTTGACATCAGTGGGGGTCTTAGACCAGCTGAGAGGGAGTTCCAATTATCACCCACTCCTCTCATCCTCTTACAGTATCTTCTGGAGTGATAACATCTAGTGTATCAGCCAGCCCAGCTCCTTATCTATGGTTTGGCCAGTGGCACTGCTGATAAGGGTACGTGGTGGGTTGCTTTAGCCCCCCTGCCAGCGCAACCTGAACCAGCATAGGGATCAGAAAAACTCCAGGGTTATACACTGAGCCATTTGCAGCACACAAAACTCACAGTTTCCAGATCCATTAATCATCCAAGTACAACATATGGGTTTCTATTCATAAATCTTATTAATACTTCTGGTTTTGGAACCACCTTTGATTCTTTGTTCTGGGTGGGAGGGTGCCCACGGGCCAGTTTGGTCATCCTGATAGGCAAACGAGTGATGGAGACATAGTGGCTAGCTCATTCTCCCTGACACATCATTGCTGCACATGTGGGCTTTGTTGTGGATGCTGATGTGGAGTGAACACCAGACCTTCGTCCCACTCTGCTCTACTCCATGGCTCAGCAAAGCAGCAGCTGTCTTCAGCTTCAGAGGGGAGAGGGGTATGTCAGATGGGAGCTCAACTGATTATTATGCTAGCTGTCATTTCTTTTCATCTGTGGCCCACAATTCCCCAATCACCTTCTCACCTGGGTTTCCAAGTGATGATGGTCATTGTTCTTGAGGCACAAAGGCTACCTAACCCTTGTCTTGTGGTGCCTTGTATATATCCTTACATGGGTCTTACCAGTGCTTTGGTGGTAGAGATACTCACAGAAAATGTTGATATCACTGAGTGCACTGTCAGCAGCTCATGTTTGGCACCACAAGTTCCTGCTGCTGGAGGAGGAGTTGATGATACCCAAATATTGTGCTACTGGGTCTGTCTTGACAGAACTTCCTGCCCTCTGTGAGTGCCTGTCCTTTCCCAAAGTAAAAGACCCTTCTTTTCTGCTCAGGCACTGCACATGACCAGGGATGTAAGCCAGCAGGGCTGTGAGTGCTGTGTGAGTTTTAGAAGAATCATAGCCACCAGGATAACAACAGCAAAACTGCTAGTACTTAACAGCCTGTGGAGCTGTATTTTAGTGTCAGGTAGACCGCTCTCTATAAATAGTGTGTGAAGAGGCAAGGAATGTAGAAGTGTACTCACTGTCACCCACAGGCTGCACCAGCTGCTGCTGTCCCTCCTCCAAGCTGTGCATCTCCTCTACCAGCCAGCATTTCCTTAAGGAGGGAGAGATACTATGGCTTCCCTGGAGTAGCATGAAAATATCCTGGTTTATGCACAATTTTTTCTCTATTCCTTTATATTCCTGGGCTGGTTGAGAGATTATATGATACAACAGATTATTCACTGTCCAGATGCAGGAGGGGGAAGTGACAGCACTTCTGGAGCTCAAGGAGGGCTACCTTCAGTTAGTATGTAATCCTTGGGTCTGCAAGAGGATGGATCTGTTTTGCCCAGTGACAGTTTATGCGTAGGTGGTTACAAATGATACCAGTAGCATCCCTCATGTACCTGTATGTCTTTTATACCACTTGTTTGTCTTGACCTTTTTAAAAACTACTTGACTAGTTTCATTTTGTTGTCTAATTTGACTGGTACTCCCTCAGCTTTTCAGACAAATGGGGGTAATGTTGTTCTTTTTTCCTAAGACATGTCCACCTCTGCATCCTTTTCCCTTCTCAAAAGGTTCTCACAATTGGAGTGCAGAAATACATTAGGTCCAGCAAAGGATGATGTTTGCAGGTTCAGCTTAGCATAGAAGTGAGACAAAAGAATCTGTGTGGTGGAATCCACTTTGTGGTGCCTTTTACCCACTGTGCAGCCAACTGTTGCAATTCAGCTGAAGACCAGCCTGCAGAACTGCAGAAGGCCTCAGCTGCAAGTAGACCAGCTTAAGTCTGCCACCATTACCTTTCCTTTTCCTTTTTTTTTTTCTCCCCTGTCCATTGCCTTTCTCTAGAGCTTGCAATATTTGGATGTGTCTGTCCTGGGTGAGCTGGTTCCTCGGCTGTGTGAACTGATCAAAAGTGGAGTAGGCCTTGGCACAAAGGTATGTCTATTATTTTAATAGTTTGTTTGGAAATGAAGAAGGGAACAGTGAGTAATGTCAGCCTAAATAACGATTGATTTTACTGTCTCTTTTAAAATGGCGCCTTGGGCTTGTTCATACTGGAGTCATTTTGCATCTGAATCTTAATCAAGCTACATTACTTGTAATTATCTGCATGTGTGCTGCCTTAACTTCCCCTGTTCTGCATGGCTGTTGTGCTCTGTGACACTGAGTGCAGAAGGTTGTCCTTCATAGCTATGAGTCTTCCAGGACCATCTGTCTTGGGTCCTCATAACTTTTTCACTTCCTGACTGAATTCTTGTCATTCATTACCAGCTGATTTTCTGCTATCTTTGGCTCTGGGCTTGTCAGGGCAGAGACTTGGAGGGCTTACATTATGTTGTACAAGTGCATATAGCACCACAGCAAGTATTAACAATAATAATCAGGGCTTAATATTATTTTATCTTACCTTTGTTTTCACTTGCAATCTTACAGGGAGGTTGTGCCAATGTAATTGTGTCGCTAACTACGCAGTGTCCTCAGGACTTAACACCTTATTCAGGTAAAGCTTGTTTCTAGTGTCAGGTTTTAAAGGTGCTTTTTGTTGCCAATCTGTAGGTATTACAATATTCCCTCCCTGTTGGCTCTTGATTTTCTCTCAAGAGTGTTCTTTACTTATATGTTTTCCACAGACAGCTGTTTAAAGGTGCCTTGTGCGTATGAGAGTGGCATGCCATGGTTACATCCTGGGCATGTAAATTACCTCACCCAGTTGGAAGAGGCAGGTTAAAGACTTCAGGGAATTCGCTAGCACCCAGCAGGAACAGGCAGAAATACCTCTAGACTTAATCAGAGCAGACTAACAATGCCTGTGTTAGTGCAGTGCTGGCTTGTTCCTTCAACTTGAGCTACAGGAGGACCATAGGCAGGGACTTTGCTTCCTTGGTCTTAGTCTTCTCTTTACAATTCATTATGATTCTGTGGTAGAAAATAAGTCACCTTTCTCTTACAAAAATAGAAATAAAGCTGAAGGAATAATAAGCTGGGGTCGTTTGCATACAGGTTGTCAAGATGTGCAGACTGTGACTGGCAAAACACAGCTTCTGCTGAGCCTTGCTCTGTTAAGTTGTGCATTTGTAAGGAACAGACAGAGCCATAACCCCACAAACATACAATGAGGAAAAATGCATAAATTCAGACAATCTAATGAAATGAAGATTACTGTAATCCTTGCTGCAGCAGTAAAAATGTGATACTTCTGATAATGTGAAGTCTTTTCCAACAGGCAAACTTATGAGTGCTTTATTGAGTGGCCTGACTGATCGCAACAGTGTGGTACAGAAGTCTTTTGCCTTTGCCATGGGGCATCTGGTCCGGGTGAGCTGGGGTTTGAGATGGTTTTAAGTTTCATTTTGGGTTTTTTGTGGTTAGTTTTGTTTTGAAGCACTTGAGTGATGTGAGTCTCTTCCTTGTTACAGACTGCCCGGGACAGTAGCACTGAGAAGCTGTTGCACAAACTCAGTAGTTGGTACATGGAGAAGGAAGGTATGTTGCTTTCGGGATGTTCTGTTACAGAGTACAGTGCAGGAAAAGTTTGTGGTGACAGCAAAAGCTGGTAAAGAAGCATTTCTATTGGTTTCACTGGCTGAATAATTCCCATGCATTGTTACACTATGCTGTGCATTCCTTTGCTTCCCAAGAGGCATACCAAGCTGTTAAAAGGGAAATCCTTCTTCCCAGTTATAACGTGTATTTGTTTTGCTCCTTCAGAGCCAGTTTACAGAACAGGCTGTGCTTTAACTGTGCATGCAATGGGACGCTACAGTCCAGATGTAGTGAAGAACCATGCCAAACATGTGCTGCCATTGGCTTTTCTTGGCATGCATGAGGTTCCCGATGAAGAGAAAGGAGAGAAAGAGAATTCTACTCTGTGGACTGAAGTTTGGCAGGAAAACGTTCCTGGTAAGTTTCATTGAGAGTGGTAAAAGCTTGCATGGGGCAAAAAATATGCTTTCTGGAAACCCTCTATTTGGGAAATAGAGTGTTCTCATGGTAAGAGACTTGGGAAGCTTGTTACCATTTTCTACATTGCTGAAGATGTCCTGTATGAGTTTTGGCAGGTTAGCTTCTCTGTGGCTGTTTACAGTAGTTACAGATGTATTGACTGTTGAGGATACACACACAGAGTGAGGAAAAGTATTTTAAGATTATGAGATGCTGAATACCACTGTAATATGGCCGTAATCATTGTGCAGATAGCTGGACATCTCTGTAAATTTTGATGCCAGCCTTCAAAGACTACTGCATACTCTTAAGTGACAGGGAACTTTGGCCTGTCTCTTGGGTTGGAGGTCTCTCTGGTGATCTCAGTGGTTTTAACTTCAGTAGATGGATCTACAAGATAGAGGGCTATTTTGGCACGCTGTCTGTCTGCAGAGGAAGGTGCAGATGCTTGGTGAAATGGTTTTGCTGGCTCTCTCTGGCTTGATTTTGGATATGGTCCCAGATTACTTTTCCGGAGTTTGGGAAAGGAGCCACACAACAGTGACCTGTTTTGCAAAAAAAAAAAATTATACTTCTTAGATGAGAAACTGGCTAGTACAGTGCCTAGTGTCATATGGAAGGACTGAGGTAAGGTCTTTCTCTACATAAATGCTAAAGATTTTCTTTGGAAGCATCTAGAAACAGAACCTCTCTTCAAGCAGCCTAGGAGGAATTCTTCATGCCTGTGTATGAAGTAGGCCTTGCTGATACATTTCATGGCCATTTAAAAAGAGAAATCTGTAACTGCTTTTTCTTTTGTCCTTTTAAAAAAAATAAGATTAGATATTTGTTTGTTTTGTGGCATGATTACGTTTTTCCTCTGTTTGACATGTAGGTACTCAGGGTGGCATCAGGCTGTATATGCAGGAGCTGATAACCATTACCCAGAAGGCTCTGCAGTCCCAGTCCTGGAAGATGAAAGCCCAGGGAGCAGCTGCAATGGCATCGATTGCCAAGCAGACAGGCTCCCTTGTACCGCCACATCTTGGGATAGTGCTCTCTGCACTGCTGCAAGGCCTGCCAGGGAGAACCTGGACTGGGAAGGTAAAAAAGGAACTGGCACCTCATGGATTGCTGTGAGCACTGGCTCTTGAGTCAGGAAATGCAATTTTCTGCAGAGCAGCTTGTGTAGGAACACTGGTTTAAGGAGTCTACCTTTTGCCCTGTATTTAGCAGATACAAAATATGACAGGGAATCTTAGAATGTCAGGTTGGAAAGGATCTCTAGCATCATACAGTCCAAATTTTTAGGTGATAGATTAAATTGGATGACCCAGCACCCTGTCAAGCTGAGCCTCAGAAGTGCCCAGGTTAGAGGAATTTACCACTGCCCTGGGGAGGTTATTCCAGTGTTTAACTGTTCTCATCATGAAGAATTTTCTTCAGGAATCCAAATGGAATTTCCCCAGGAGCAACTTATACCCATTACCCCATGTCTTTTCCTTGTGACTCCATCCTCTTGGCAGACACCCATTATATACTGGTAAATAGTTATAAGGTCTCCTCTCAGCCTTCTCAGCCCTCAGCCTTCTCCTTTCTGAATGAAACCAGAGTTTGGTTCTCGCTTACATTATGTCCACTGCCCTGTATTCTGGTGTTAAGGGGTACTAGCTTGTGCTCAAAGGTGCTGCAAGGCTCATCTCCACTGCCAGTTCCAATGCAGATGGAAAGCCAATTCTTCTACAGCAGGAGTGGCAGGAACCAGACATTGCTTCTCTGGTCTGGTATCACAGGTTTATCTCCCTGCTGCTGCTCACAGCAGAATACCAGTTTCCCCAATATTTCAGGGTTGTGCTGTTTGTGCAGCATTTCTCAGTGGTGTCTGTTTTACTCATTGCAGGAGGAGCTGTTAAAGGCCATTACCAGTGTTGTCTCTGCATGCAAGTAAGTGTCGTGAAAGAGGTGGTACTCAAGGGATCTAGGATCTCAAAAAGGAGGTTATTGCATGGTGTTGCCTGGCTGATGCTAAGGAAACTCTAGAAAGTTTTGGACACTGTACTGATCTCCCATCAGCATGTCAGAAGCCTCACTCCGCTTGTCAGTGTGAGGGTTACTGGTGAGAGCTGGGAGGGGCAGACAATGCTTAGGAGGGAGCTGCTGAGGTAAACGGTTGATGTGGGACAAGGAAGAAGATGTTGAGAAGCCAGAATTGCTAAGAAGAAAGAAGAGATTAAGGGGAAGGCTGGACACCTTAAAGAGGGGAAAAAAGGAAGAAGAGGTAGGAGAAATGAGAGGGGTGGAAGGTGCGCTGGAAGCATATGAAGAAAGACAGGAAGGGAAAAAACAGGGAAAACAAACAAGGTAAGAGCACAGAATAGCACCAGAACACAAGTTGAGTTACAATTGTTGGTAGGCAACCCTGTTACTAGACACAGGCCTACTTCCTGGCTGTGGGATAAACAGTGTTTGGGAAGGGATTAACGTGGGTCTGATAGTTTTTGCCTACCTTGTTTTTCAGTGCAGAGTTGCAGGAGTCAGTGCTGGGCCAGCCCACCGTCAGTGACATTGTGCAGGCTGTCCTCAAAGAATGTCGGAAAGAGAACATAAAGTATAAGATGGTGGCACTGCGCTGTGCAGGTGGCGTGCTGCAGGCAACAAAGGAAGACCGGTTCCAGGAGCTGGCAGATATTGTTTTTCCCATGATAAAGAAGGTGACAGTTCAGCTTCTTGCGTTTTCCCTCTTTCAATGCAGAACACAAGTGGTGGCAGTCAGGCTGTTGCTGGATACATGCCAGGCTGCTGCCAATAAGGTTGCTGATATGAGGAATACCCCACACTTGGCCAGGTCCTTGGTGAGCCTTGAGGGGATGGGGGTTTAACTGTGCTGCCTAGATTCTGTTCTCTGGGCAGAGTCGTTCTGTGGTGTCCAGCACTGCTTTGTTACAGCATTACAGGGTGGTTCCTGGCTGCTTTTAACTGGCAGTGAGACTCTCTGAAGCTGTGTAGAGTGCTTCCATTTAGTATCTGCAGTGCTTCACAGCTCTGCAAGTGGGACTCATGTAACACAGGCAGATGTCTGGGTGCAAGGCTGCGGAGCCAATAGCACCAGAGGTACCTGTGGCCGAGACCCTGTGTCCCATCTGTATGTAGCCACGGACTGGGGACAAGGACCGGTGTGCACAGATGGCAAAGGAAGGCTGAATTGCACTGAAGTGTGTGGCTACCTTGCCTTCATCCTTCTGTTGATCACACCTTCCCCCCATGGCCTCCACAGAACTCTCTTGAGAGCATGGGCACCAGTTTACCAAAGCACGATGAAGAGGATGAGGACATGAGGGAGAAAGAGGTGCAGATGGAGTCCCTGATCTGTGCATTCGAGACCCTGGGCAAAGCCTGGCCAAGGAGCCCAGAGACACAGCGTAAGTCAGCAAATGGTGTGCAGAGCAAACTGTCTTGGTTCAAACTGTCTCCTCTTATAATGGAAAGAGGGAGGAGGATAGGACCTGGAGATCCTGTGGGGAGTAGGGAGGATTTTCAGGAGGTGCAGGATCTCACTGCCTGCAGCTCGAAAGATCTTCATTGAAAAAGCTGCGCCACGAGATTTCCCAGACTAGACCATCCTTGAAGAAATTCCTTTAGTATTGTCTTAAATTCACTTCACCAAAATGTTTCTGAGTTTGTGGAGATGTGCAGGGTGCCTGAGATGGCTTGCCTGATCAAAAGCAGCCTCGTTCTGTCGCTCACATTTATGTTTCCATCAAAGCTGGTACAAAGTGGAGGAACTGGGTGTATCTGAAAAAAAAGTTATTTATTAGGATGCTGGAATGGGTAAAACAGCTATTCATCTTCCGTTGTTTGTTCATGACAGTGTTGACATTGCTAAGATTTTCAGGTTCACTTGTTACAAGATGTTGACTTGGTCATACACAGTGACTAGCTTGATGTCACTTGGAGAGTAGCACAGGTAACACCTGGAAAGCAGAGTATGAAGTGTTTCCTTCTGCTTTTCCCTGTGGTGACGCAATGATACCTTTATTTTTCTGTAGGTTGCTACCAACAAGAATTTTGCAAGTTAATGTGTGACCGTTTGAAACTCAGCACATGGAAAGTACAACTAGGAGTCCTGCAGGCCATGAATGCTTACTTTCAAGGGTAATCCTCCATTCTGCAATCCACTTCAATGATGTTTGCTTCATTTGTTGCTTCATACTATTTAATGAAATAGAGGAGAGACTGAATTCCCGGAGGAAGTTGAGCAGTCTTCTGTCCCAGTGATGCTGGTGTCTGACGGTGTTTTTGCATTTGATAGGCTAATGCTGTTTGATGAGGAGCACTTGGACCCTGTGGCTTTGACAGAAATACTGCTGGAAACCTGTTCATCTATCACCCACTCCTTAGGTAAATAGGCTTTCCGTGGTTTGTGTTTGATGATGAATTGTTTGTTAATGCATTCTTCTTCTAGGGTCTGGCTAGTAGAGGAAATTAGGCTTTCAGAGACAGCATTTTGCCCTTGTGTTGTGCTGTGATAATTCTGTTGTTGCCATAGCTGTTCAAGACAGTACTGTGCAGACTGCTGCACGTAGAGAAGTAAACTACTGTCATGCAGAAGCTTTGAAAGGGGAAAGAGGCAGGCAGCAGACTCTCTACAAGCTCTCAGGAGTACAGATTGGAAACAGTAATTTTCCCAGTGCAGAAGATGGGCCCCACATTAATTAAGCTACTACTGATTCAGTAGAACACAAGTTTTTCTTCCCCGCTGTTCATACTTCTTGGATACATAAGCGTTGGAGAGACCCAAAATTTTCTGACACAACCAATGCATGAAGCTCCAAGGCTCTGAGGCAGTCTGTGGTGTTCTTAGCAGAGTGCCCACAGGGATTTAAGCGCTACACCTCTAATTTTGACTGTAGGGCTGTTCGTTACTTAGATTGCATTCCCACTTGTCTTGTGACTGTAACAGTGCCCCAGGTCTCCTAATGCCTGCACATGGCTTTTGTTTCTGGTGTACCTAAAGACAGTACCTACTCCAGAGGTACTTACCAATCCAGACACCCCTTTGGTTAAGTTTCTTTTATCATCAGTCCTTCTGAAATGAGACTTCAGCAGGATTTTAGCTCAGGAGGCCAAATAGCAATTTGTCACAAGCTTGTGCTTTATGGTGCAGGTTTATGTACCCTCACTTAGTGGCACTTGTTAAAATTCAGGTGGCTTATAGCTATGACGGCTCACCAGAAGCGCAGCGTGCTGGTTATGAAACAAAAGTTGCCTGGGGTCACATTGTGACTGTGCCAGTGTTGTTCACTTCCAGCACATGTAAGGAACAATGCCACTGTGGTAATAGCAGAGGTGATGCGCAAGGCTTAGTCAACTTGTCAGCCTCTGGTTGGTCATGTTCTGCTCTTCAGATGTGTCTGATTGCAGAGTGCTGCAGGCTGCCAGTGAGCCGCGCTGACATAAGTGGTCTGGAGACCATGGTGGTGGCTGGTCCATGTATGGTCACTGTACCTTTGGTTCTCAGTATGGTGGTGTTTTTTTTGTTTGTTCTTTAAATCTCCTAGAAAACAAAAGCTACACATCCATAAGAACAGAAGCTTTGTCTGTGATACAGCTGCTGCTCACCAGACTGCAAGGTGAGACTTGGTGCTTGCTGCCTGGGAGAACCACTGTTAGGTAACAGTGGCGTCTGGCAGCATGACCTGGAATGCTGGAGAGTTGGTGTTGCCCTCTGCTTGCAGCATGGGGTGACTTTGGGGCAGTTGGGACTTGGAGTTAAGTGCTTGGTCACTTGGGAAACTTGGAGAGGGGTTGGGTAACTGTGGATAAAAGTAATGGTCTAATGTCCTAGATACTCCTTGGGCGAGGCATACGTCCAGTGAGGAGGATCCCAGGGAGAGCACACATCACTGCGTGTAGGCAGATTCTGTATTGTGTGCAAGCTCCATAGAGGGGAGAGCTCCTGTTTGTGCAGAAGAGTAATTTTTACTCTTTCAGTGCCACATTTAGTTCCTCGTTGTCAATTTAGGATTTAAGCCTTGCAGAATTATCTTCAGAGAGTTAATCTGCGTAAGTCTCAAGGTCATACATGTCCTCAGGAGCAAACATTTTGTTTGTATTTCTGCTATGCACTTCACGTTTCCCTTATTCTAGAAAAATCTTACATTACATGAAGCAAATGTGAAGTGGGAAACATTTTGTTCTTCAAGCTCTTGTTTTCACATGTTGCATGTGGAGACAGTCCAGCAGCACAGCCTGAATGGGCACAACTCCCTGTGCACGTGCACCTGAGCATGCAGCTGTAGTGGCCTCCTTGGTCACATTCTAGGAGAGCAGCACTAGCTGCGAATGCAGCATTGAAGCAGTTCCTCTTCCAGCTAGTCTGGCAGCTGAGGTGGCCTGTAGGGCTTTTTTGGTATTCATGTCCAGTGTCTGTCTGTATTTATCTCGCAGAAGCCCAGCAGTGGGAAAGCCTGACACCGGAAAGCAGAGTGCACCTCATTCGTTCGCTGTCTACCATGGCGTCCGATAGCAGACCTGAGCTACAAGAGAAGGCATTTATATTGAAGAAAACACTTGAAAATCTTGACTAAGTTGTAAAACACAAACTACAAAGTGCCATGTAAAACAAAAACAAAAAAGTGCAGTGGTCTGAAAACCAAGCGGAAAATGAAGATTACTCTGTAGCATGCATCATTCCTGGCCAAAATAAAAAAAATGCCTTAAATTATTTTCCCCATTAATGTTATTTTTAGGCTTTTAAGCTGATGGGTAGTTGTTTTATCAGAAAATACCTCTAATGATCTGCCCTAGAATGTCTGTAAGGGTGCAACATAAATGTTGAGGGCAAGATGCTATTTAGTTTAAATCAGCAGAAGAATGTTACTCAGATTCCCTTTGTCCTTCAAATGAATTGTTGAAAAACCACCAGCACAGTAAGTGAAAAGCATATTTGATTTTCACTTGTCATGTGTGTAGGTCTTTTACCTGGTGTCTAAGCACTAGATCTTTGGGACTCTGCAGTAGAGTTACTGTTTGTTATCTATAGAGAATGAAATGCTTCCCCTGAGAAAGCCAGTGCTCCTCTCCAGTGGCTTCCCAGGGGCAGGGTTTCATCCACACCCACCTCTGCTTCTGCTTGCTCCTCCTTTGCAGTCTGTTGTCTGTGAGCTGTGAAAGGCAGAGTACTGTTAGCTCTGCTCCTTCCTCCTCCTCCTCCTCTGACCTCAGCATGGATTGACCGAGGCTAAGCCTTCCCCAGCTAGCGACCTCGTCCTCCCAGACTTTAAATGAGAACTTTTTTCCTCATAGGATGCACAAGAGAGCACTTTACTGAGCTGTGTGGGACAAAGTTGGGCCCAGCTGGTGCCCAGGTGGAACACTGCTCTTCTCAAAATTGTTTTGCATGGACACTCCGCAGCTGCAGGAAAAAAAATAAATGGAAAACAATCTTTTCTAGATATGTTTTTGAAGTGTTCGAAGTTTGCAATGACACATTTTTTTAATAGTGGTAATGTTTTATTCCCTTCCTGTTCGTAAGCCTGTTCTTGCTTTGGGAACTTGTAATGATTTAGACTTGTCGATATTTGTAAGAAACTGAACCGTATCATTTCTCAGCAGCCCAAGTCATGCTGGTTTCTAGCAAATACTTCTTCATTTGCACTTAAGAAGAAAGATTTTATCTGCTTTAACATGGAGTAAAATTGCTATATGATGATGTGGCCATGCTGCCTGTCTCTTTTTTTCCTTTTGTTTGCCCTCCTCAATAAAAAAGACAGACCTGACCACTATACAACAGACTTTTAATAGTGCAAAACTAGCACTGCACCATAACCTGACCAGTACGGGTACAGCTTTTTGGGGATAAATGCTTTGCTGATGGTGAAATAAAATCATTAGCATGGGCAATACCACGTCCATGGCTTTCAACATAGGAAGGTTTGGGATTTTTTGTCTTAGAGCCTGCAGCTCCTTTCAGATTTGATCTGTGGGAGCGAGGATTGCTCAGAGCATGCCACATTTCCTCCATGCCCATTTACTTTGAATCAGGTATTGCAGTACCTACTGTTCCCTCAGGTGCCATTTCCCGTGCAGTGTTTTCTGGTACTGTAACAGTCTCCTTGTCTGACTCTCCACGGGAAGGGAGGAATGTAACTTGTACACACCTGGTAGGAAAACGTCAGGAAGAACTGGGCAGAGCTGCCCCTCTGTGGCAGAAACCTCAGCAAGTGCTATTGCGCTGTGCTCTGGGACTGGTCAGCGGGCAACTGCTTGGTGCTGGGAGCTGGTGCTATGACATTCTGATTTACACCTCATTGCAGGGAACCGCTCTCCATTTATGTGCAGTTTGAACTGGAGGACAGTGTACATTTTGAAATTTTATTGGGCAAATCACTTTGCAGTATCTTTAGGCATTTGCTTACCATGACAGGTAGTGTCATGAGCGCTTTTTTTTTTTTTAATTAGGTGAATATTACCAGTGATGCTTTGCTGTAGCAGTTCATTGTCTGACTTGGGGTTTTTTGTATTGGTGAGTGACAGTAACAGAAAAGCAAGAGCCTCCACGTCTCTGGAAAGTTGTGTTTCCACTGTGGAGTATTCAAAGGCAATGCCTAATATGGTCAAATGACCATCAATAGAATAACTGTAATTATTGTCAATAGCAACCTGAATTTCTTTATTGGGGATTTACACTAGAGGGAAGAGCATATTCTAGGAAGTCTACAAACAGCTGGATTAACAACTTTGGGCAAGAGCGCTAGGAAGGTTAGAGAAGGTCTAACACTTTCTGAATCACGAAGCAATAGGTCTCTCTCGTGATTATAGAACAGATTAAGAGCTCCTCTCTAAAGCATGTGCCTATACACAAAACCTACCTGTACAAAAGTTAATTCAGTCAGAGGTTTGATTTCTACCCCCTTTCATTTTAACTTTAAGGAATTAAAATAAATAGATGTGGCCTTCCTAGAGTTTTTCCTCTAAGGGTGATTGCACTACATAAAACACACTGTTCTTTGCCCAACGCGGGCCCCTCTTGTGCTGCTGCAATGCTTTGTATTCCTGGGGTGCAGTGCACAGACCTGGCTCTAGCACTCATGTTCTAAACTACGAGCTGTTGCTTCAATGGGTATATAGTGAGAAAAGTTTTCTAATGTCGCAAGATCTCCATCAATTTCACTGCAATCTGTACTGTCCAAGTATGTGAATGATCTGACTGAAAGAAAACCCTCCTGATTACCAGAAAGGTAAAATTAAATAAAAGCTGCATGACCCACTCTTTGAAGTGACTGGTAGTGTTTTTTTTCCCTCCCACTATAAGTGTTGACCGTGTTTTCCTGCTCCAGATTCAGAGGGCACTTTCATGTGCTGTTCTCACGCTGGTAGAGGCAGGAGTGTCTGATGTTCAGACAGAAGGTGGCCCTGTTACAAATACAGTGTCCAGGAAGGAGGACTTTGGAACTTGTTTTTTTCAGCCAACAGCTTGGAATTTTGGAACCAGGCAAGGGTAGAGGATGCATGTATATTACAATATATAACATAGAATCACCAGGTTGG
>WAAB01004177.1:43728-99542 GCA_013389865.1 Piaya cayana | reverse complement strand
ATTCAGGCTGCCCTGACAAGCTGCAACTCATTATGTTGGTATATTTGTTAGTGCTTTGCAGTGCGTTTTCAAACAAAATTCAATCAATTACTGTAGATAGATTAATTGCAAATATGTGAAATGCCCCAGATGTTATGCCCCAGATGGCATTTTCTTGTTAAATTAACTCTTTTCCCGCATTATAGAATTTAGTGAAGACCACACAGAATTGTGGAGTTCAAAAATATCTGAAGTTGAAGATCAAGTTTCCTGAAGCCTAAGAAGCACTAGTTTGTGTACATAATGAAGAATGTAAGCATAAATATAGAATTTGATAATCCAGTAGAATATTGGTTTAAATAGGAACAATAAAATTATAGACAAATTGAATTATTGCCAATCAAACAAAAAAAAAGGGGTTGTCTTAATTCAAATTCCTTTAATTCTTCCTTCTGTTTGAAGTTCATAAACATTCAGAATCTGCCTCAGATTTAAATGAAGATATATGAACTCTTCTATATTCCTGAAAAGTGAAATGAATAAGAATTTATTGACAAAGGCTAGTGAAAGCAATGCAGTTAGATGGTTTATGTATTTTGCTGGTAGGTTTATTACCATTTTCTTTCTTAGAGTTGGGCAGGGGTCTTCTGTCACGCAGTAGTAGCTCTTTCCTCTGAATCTGTAACAGCAAGAGATTACATAGTGATGGAGATAGGTTACTGATCAACTGTTTGGTTACTGCTGAAAAATTATGGTAAAAATATTCACCAGAGAAGACATGGATGCCAGAGATAATATTAGTAAACTTATGTATCTTGAATACAGGAGTAAACTTAGGGTAAGACTAAAAGATAACATTCTAGAAATCAGTTAACAACAGAGTCTGGAGAGATGTGTATTACATGTACAACAATTGTACCGCTAGCATTCAACGTATCAGTATAGAACAATTGAAACGTAATAACAACAATTTTCATGTTTTTGTATTCAGGTTGTTTCATCTCTATTTTTCAGTCATTTACCTATCTTCAAATATACTGAAGATGCTGTTTGCAATACCTGGTGTGTTTTATCTGAAAAATTACGTAGTTACATCTTCAAAGAATAATTTTTTTCAGTTTACACTTTACTATCTAGATTCTACTGAAATATCTTGAGTTGTTAAGACTTACTCTCCTGATTTTATTTTTTGTTATTATTTATCTTCATAAAGTAAAGAGCTCTAACTACTGTAGCCTTAAGCTGAATCTAATACAGATACTGCATATGAAAATCTTTTATAAATAAGAATATTTTTAAGAACTTGAAGTAATAAACTGGGAAGCCACCAAGCCCTTAATTTTAAGATGCTGTGTAGTATATACATTGTTTCCTATGATCTGTGAACAGAACAGTACTATGTCACCTGTGACTTGAAGAATGTTCATTCATTTTAATTCTTGCCCCCTTTGGACTTCTCATTCTAAGGAGCTTCTCAGTGCAGCAGCAACTGAAATCTGGGTAAGACTGAAGAACAATTTATGTAATCTTAGTTGCTCATAATGGTGAAGTTTCTGTGAACCTAATTGTTCTCTTCAAGTGCAACAAAATCAATTAAGTATGACCATGCACATATCACTGAAAAAGACTTCTTCAGCATATTCGAGAAAATATATTTTCTCAGTCTCATTTCTTTTTTGTGAAAGGCCTGTCAAGTTGTAGACATTTTTCATACCTTTTCAGTGGAATTGCATTAATCAATGATGCAAGATCAACTAGTCAATATACTAGTGTACAGTTGAGATAAATACTGTAAATTATCTATTAAGTTGTAAAATATCCTTTTTAAGAAAGAGAAAAAGACATTTTTGAGTAAAAAGTGGGGTTTTTTCTCTTTTACCTAGTTTAGAACCCTGCATCTTTTAGTGAAATATCAGACCCTAATACAAGTCTGAAAATTCTCTATCCCCAAAGATCAGGAGCAGAAAAGTGATGTTTTTCTTCATCCACTTTAGTTTGTGTGCTGATATCCAACGTGAAAAATCATTTGAACATTTTTTTTACTAAATTCTTCATTTGGGAAGTCTTAACTGCCCTCTAATGCTTTTATTGTGAGTGACAAAACAAATCTACAGAATAATTTTTTTATTAGTACATTAAATATGGATGGACCTGTTGCTATATATTCCATGGAGTTGAGGTGAGGAATATTTGCAACTTCTACTGAAAACAGAAACAGTATATTCATAGACTTTACTGGAAGTGTACCGCAAATATTTAGGTTTGGAATACTTTTAAATATAGTTCTCCTGACATTCACATTTCTGGGAAGTTAGTTATTCCTAAATTGATTTACTTGTTGATAAAAAAGATTATTGAAAGATCTCTGCTTTATGGAACTGAATAAGCTAATCAGGCTCTAAGAAATGCATCATAAGTATGTTATATAGCTGTATCTGTTATTGCAAGAACTGGGAGATCTCAAACTCAGCAACTGAACAAGTTCATTGTAAATTTCTTATATAGGAATCAAAACCTCAAGCTAACTATAAAAACAAATAACATCAACAGCATCATCATATGGAGCATGGACAACGCAGGATAAGCCACTAACCAAAATTGTTCACAAAGTCTCCGAGTGCTTTGAAAGTTGTAGAAGTAACATTTTCTGTTTATTTTATTAATTTTTTGTGGTAGAGTTATGGAGGATTTTGAACTAAAAATAAGATTAAATAGTAAAATGCTTCCTTGGGGATTTTTTTAAAATGTAAACCAAATTAAAATACAAAATATATTTCAAAAAAGTATTTAAACTTACTTGAGTATATTTTTTAATGCAAGGTAATACCTTTAATTCCCATAACCTTTTTCTTTCAGTTTTTCATATGGACAGTACAGTCTTTTTCACATAATTCCAGACAAAATTAAATATTATTTTAATGGAATTACTTTAATGAAAAATAACAGGATTACCGGAAAGAAAAACAGAGTTCATTTTATTAATGTCCTATTCAATTTTTATTCCCAAGTAGAACTTAATTAACACATAACTAAAACAAATAAAAATGTACTTATTTTCATTAGAGACTGCTGGACAAAGTAATATCCATCTGTAATATTTTTCTCCCTGCTGTCTGCCAAAGGTATAGCTAAATAAAAGTTAGTACTACTTCGATGAAAAAGAATATTTACAAGTATTTAACTTACTAATTTCTTTATTATTTTAAAGAGTAAAATCTATATAATCATTAAACTTGCCACATATAGCCATCCTATTTCATATTCAAGGTGGGAGTCTTAGACCATTTCTTTTTTTGTGTTTGCATCTTATACTGCACAAAATTTGTCACTAATTTTCAAGACGTCTTTTTGCCATGAAACCGAATGGAATTTATCTGACACGCTCAATGCCATTAATTCATTAGGTTCATTTATTTCATGGAAATTTATTTGGTATCAGTAATCTGAAAGTAGATTGGCATTCAGGATGCATGAGTCTGTAGAGACAACAAAAGAGAATGATGGATGTTTTTTCTGTTTTCCTGTTAAGTATACTTCCTCATACAACTAAGAATGAGTAAAATGAGTGAAAAGAAGTGTTTCATGAAGCTGAAAACAAAGGCAGTGAAATCTTCTAAGTATGTTCCAAGAAAAGTAGAAAAATAACATTGGAAAAAAGAATGAAATAATAAGATCAAAAATTGCTTTAAAAAAAAAAAGTGGCTCAGAGATTAATGTGGAAGACAAACCGTCTATTTAAAACAGAAAAATCTTCAAGAAAAAGAGATGAAATTTTAGGACTTAAGTTTCTGAAGTTCTCACTGAAACCAAAAATACATTTTGGTAACTCAAATATATTAAACTATATATATAGAAAATACATATGTTAATAGGCTGTAAAAATAACAATCATCATATTCTCTTAGCTGTCCCAGGATCTTCAGATACCCTTGAGCAGTTGCAGGAAGTGGGATGAACATATTGTATTTCTTGTTTGGAGTCAGGAACTAGCATCTATTAAATTGTGTGTGCATCATCAAAAATATTCCAGTTCTTTAGAGTGTTGAAGTCTCATTAGAGTGATGCATATCTTTCCATGAGGTTTCAAGTCTCCCATTAAAGAAATATCATCTTACCTTGATGATTTATTTGGGAAAACTTGTAGAAACTCAACAAGTAGAGTTGCCAGCAGGAATTTTTATTCCTGAGTAGCTCTTGAACAATGCAAATCTTTTTTAGGCTAACCTTCCTGAGAGTGGAGTTTGCCTAACTGACCAAGAGAAACCCTTCTGAAAATGAATTAAAAGGGGTTTAAAATCTCAGTGAAACAGCAATACTGATAGTGGCCTTTTAGCACTAAATAAAACATGGAAATTATGCCTATTCTAAGTGTTCAACATTCTCAAGAGCAGCAGTATGTAGACCTTGAATATCAGCGATTATGTGAAAGAAATACCAAAATAGCATTTGCTATTCCATTGATGCCAGTAAGTGCCAACAGTAAAAGATACTGTGAAAGGAACTGTAGGGAACAAATGGAAGTTATATCTAAAGTTTCCAAGAAGTATTGCAATGCTGAAATATTTTTCACTTTAATTTTTCACTTTCTAGAGAATAGGAAGATAAAAATTTACACAAGTTTGATGCAGAAAAGTAGTAATTTACATTGTATTTACAGGATAAAATGATAGAAATAGTTCTGCAGAACCCAAACCATCAGGCAGCACCTCAGGTTAGATTCTCAAAAGATTGAAAACAAATAGCTGAAAACAAATCACTATGGGGAGAGAAAAACATCACACCACTAAATTCATTCTAAAATAACTCAGCCAGTATCAGCTGAAGTGTTACAGTATATTTCAGATCATAAAGTGGATATAAGGTACAAAACACCAAGGAAAAGTGATTTGTTTTTCCTTTATGTCTCCCTTCTATCATTTAATTTTTCAGGTCAGTGTGTAAAAGATTTTTTGACTAGACGTCTAATGACATATCGATGTCCAAAATGTGGTGCCATTGGAAAGTGAAGGTCTTGCCATATAAAGGATTCTTTCCCTGTTTAGTCCCCATCATCTCTTATAGCCTCCCTTGCAAGCTGACTTCCACCATGCACGTTCTTCCGCTACTGATGTACGTGGGCCCTGTTCTGCAGTGGAGTTGCACCATGCAGCTTAGGAAATAAAAAGATTCTTTGTGAAGTTCTTCCACCCCTTTTGTTTTCTGTTGTTCTGAAACTGCTGTGCCATCGCTCTTTCCTGATCTTTTATAAAATTAATATCAGCCTCCTGCCTCCATTTCTGTGTGGCTGAAAGATTAATGTTCATTATTGGTGTACAGTGGCAGCACCTCTGCCAACCCAACGCTGACCTCTAGTGAGCAAAGCCTTACCTTGCAAATTCAAGATGAATCTCAAGACTTGGGAGATCAGAGGTTGGCGGAAGAGGAAAAAAGCAAAAGTTGCCAGGGTACCAAGCACCTAATTCTACCATCAGACTACCAAGCATTTGAATGTGTAGGCTGTTCAGCTTAAAACAATCAAGTGCACATCCTTTAGCTTTTATTGTTGTTACTGCCTTGAACTCTCTATATGTGGTTCTACCCACTCAAAACTATAATAGAAGCACAAAACATTTTTTTGTTAACTAGCATCTTTGCTGTAATAACATGTTATACTATCACTCCTTGTCTTTTAAACTGGGTGAACTGAAGGACACTGAGACAGTGTTTAATGTGCATGTTCAGGATCACATTACAGTTGAGGTAGTTCGGTTCTCTCTCCTCCAGTTCTTTCTCCTCTCCTCAAACTCTATCTGTGCTTGTTCCTTTCTGAAAACTTAAGGATGTTTGGGTGGTTGAAATTATAGTCCACACTTCTGTCCAAGGGGATGTTCAGAGATCTTGAAATCAAGTTCACATAAACTGAAAAAGATTAGTAATAAACTTAAATAATAAATATTAATTAACATAGAATCTTAATTCTAAAATATTTTACTTACTGATAGGTTTTATCAGTTAAGGCCCCAAATCTAAACAGGCTGGATGGTTGGGCTGAGTCGAATGGCATGAGGTTTAACACGGTCAAATGCTGGGTCCTGCACTTGGGGCACAACAACCCTATGCAGAGCTACAGACTAGGAGAAGTCTGTCTGGAGAGCTGCCAGGAGGAGAGGGACCTGGGGGTGTTGGTCGACAGCCATCTGAACATGANGTTGTTTAGCTTGGAGAAGAGGAGGCTGAGAGGAGACCTCATTGCTCTCTACAACTACCTGAAAGGAGGTTGTGGAGAGGAGGGAGCTGACCTCTTCTCCCAAGTGACGGGGGACAGGACAAGAGGGAATGGCCTCAAGCTCTGCCAGGGAAGCTTCAAGTTGGACATTAGGAAAAAGTTTTTCATGCAAATGATCACTGGGCACTGCCACAGGCTGCCCAGGGAGGTGGTTGACTCACCTTCCCTGGAGGTGTTTAAGGCATGGGTAGACGAGGTCCTGAGAGACATGGTTTAGTGTTTGATAGGAATGGTTGGACTTGATGATCCGATGGGTCTCTTCCAGCCTGGTGGTTCTATGATTCTATGAAATGTACATTAACTTCAAAGCAATACTGCATTCCTTTTGTAACAGCTCTAGACTGCATTTTCACCAAGAACTGACCCAGCAAGTACATGCATGTTAGAGCTTCAGCACTTTGGTTTAATCTGTCAATATTGTAAGGTATGAAGGAATCCATGTAGATAAACAGAATGCACAGATACACTTCCTTTGTCAGATGCATACCTTTTTATAAGTTCTCTTTACTCAATTTCTAAACAGTCCTAGAACATGCAGCAAGAAGAAAAAAGAGAAATGCCCCACTATGCATCAGAATTTATTTATTAATTTTCCTATTTAAGAAAAAAGCCTGAGCCATTCTGAGAGGGCTTTGTTAGGAAGTGGTTTCCATCACTGTGATGTAAAACACCTTTCTGCAGGCTAAAATAGTTTTCTGCCATGGGAAATTTATTTTGATTTATAAACTTTGTTTAGAAAGTCTTTTGCATATACAATGCTTTATGTTGTTTTAACTATGGATTTGGTACATATTCTATTTTTCTGATCTGTGTATAATGGATAAAAATTGAAGAGACAGCATATGCTTCCATTAAATTAATACAGTTTTCCTCTTAGAATGTGAATGCCAGCTGGTCACTATTTCTAAACAGATTGTGTAAGTCACCAGAAAAGGAAGACAAACTGTCCTAGAGCTAACACTATCAAAAATCATCAAAACAGAAGTGAAGCACTTGTCTTATTCTGATTAATGCTGTATTTAGAACAGAACATTTCAACTGGACGTCAGTGCCCTGATCTGACCACCTTAATATCTGTAAGTAACAGATATCCATAACATTAATTGGAATTTGAAGTCATTAACTGAAGGAGTAAATACATTCAGTCCCTACACTGAATTTAACCTCCACTCATATTCCAGATTTAGGGTGAGTTCACCTGACCTACAGTAATTTTTCATTACTGCCTTCCCTGTGAATTCATAGATATGTACTGGCCACAAAGTGGGATGGGGAAAAATATCTTCCAGGAAGATCATGGTTGTAAGACTTCTTTTATTTTCTGAGACAACTAAATTCAGCCTTCAATGTATTTTCTGTCTGATCCTAACTAACTGCTGAGAAAAAGACCCTTTGAGAATCATCTCCTTGAGTCATTCTAGAACCTAAATTAACTAGTGTTCATATCTCCACATGGTCCCCAAGCAGTCAGGCACTATATAAACCTATTCAGAAAGAGCATAATGAAATGGTGTGTGGTGGTCAACAGTACTTATAGTACTATGCATTTGAGATTCGTCAGGTCTTCCACTGAATATAGTTCATTTACCAACTCTATAGATACCTGATGACTTGAAACATTTTGAAATCACAAGCAAGAGAATGTTTCAGTGACAAGAATTGAGGCATGGTCTCTTCCGGCATTATGAATTTCCTTATGAGTCTTTTCATTATTTCAGAGTAAGCTGTTGCCTGCTGCTTGAGAGAACGATAAGAACTGAGATGCTGAACAGTTCCATAAACCTTGCTAGCATATGATAATGGCTGAACACTATGCTCCATGCATAGTATTTATTGTGATTCCAGTTGCAGGCATCTAATTTCCTCTCAATTGTCTTGAACTGAAGTACCTAACCAAGGACCATGGATTGCAACAGACAGCATGTGCATATATGCCCTGCAGAAATTAGCATTCTAGTAACTTTAATGTGTTTTATATATAGCACTTAAGTACCAAAACTTATTTTCAAATGTAATGAAGGTGTTTAGGGATGCTGGCAGTCATCAGAATTTAGGTTAAGTAACCATCCAACTTTTAAAGTGATCTTAGTCTTCTAATTTGCTGAGTCACTGGGTAATATTACATGTTAACCCATTTTCTCAGTGCTCTTCTGAAAATAACTCACTTTGATGTATTGAAAATACTTTGTGCTTTGTGTGTTTGTGTCAGTTGAACTTTCTAACAACATAGTAGTGACTTCTAATTTTTAAAAATCTTATTTCAGTGATATGGTAAGTTCAATTTAAACTAAAATCAAGTCTTTAACTGTGTAACTGGCATACCTCCATGAGAACAAGTGGCACTTTGCCAGTTTACACTGTGGGGGGATATCCAGGAGAGAAATAATATTCTTGATTGTCCCCTTAATCCTCATATCTTTCCATTTACAAATTTTATTTGCTAGAGATATTTATATATTATATACTTATATAGTAGCATTTCTCACAAAAATAAACAATGACTATAAATAGTCTAGCTACTTTTACCATCTTATGTTTCCAACATAAACTCTAATTCAATCTCTGAAGAACTGCCTTCTAGAAACACTGGTTTATGGAAGCATATAAATACAAATCCTGGCAAGTCCTTTTATTTTGTACCACTCATCAAGAAATAAGGTCACCTAGTTGGAAAAAAAATATTTTTGGAACCACAGCACAAGTCGGGTATATAATAACATACTATGACTGTCATGGCCTCAAGCTCCACCAGGACAGGTTCAGGCCTGACATAAGGAAAAAAATCTTCACTGAAATTAGGTCATTAGGCGATGGAACAGTCTGCCCAGGGAGGTGGTTGATTCACCCTCCCTGGAGGTGTTTAAGGTGCGGATGGATGAGGTACTGAGGGGCATGGTTTAGAGATTGGTGGGAATGGTTTGACTCAATGATCTGGTGGGTCTCTTCCAACCTGGTGATTCTATGATTCTATGATTGTAAAAGTTACCTCAAAGATGCTTTTCTTCAATTTAAGACTTATTTTGTCAGGAGAAACAATCACTTCCATCACACTCCTAAAGTTCTGCACTCCTAAATGTACACAGAAAGTTAATCATGAATATGTTTGAAACATGTGGAAACACTAGAGTCTTTGCTTTCTAGGTGATTATAGGTTTACAGTTTTGTCTATATACAAAGCCAATGTAAGTACTAGATATACCAAACCGCCAGATTCCTGCTTTTTTTTTTTTTTAAAAAAAAAACCCAAACAAACAAAACCCCCAAGAAACAACATGATAGAAAGGGGATGAAAATTAATAAATTCTATATTTTGAATTTGTTTTTTAATGGACTGTTTTCAGGAAAGCTAAAATTATGATGATTCAATGGCAGTATTATACACAGTTTAATTCCTCCTAAAGATTAAGGTCAACACAGGATTCTGAGATAAAAAAAGATTAGGTATTTTGAACACAAAATGCAGTTGATAATAAATCCATAACTTGAGACCTTTCCTGTGTTGTATAATGCTAACACATGATATTTTGCTGTCCGTATAACCTTTAGCTTTTCTGTCAATATTGTTGTGCTGCACTGATTTCATAAAAGGCATTATACACTGTCAGAATGAAAGACATGCCTTAATAATAAAGCCTTTATTATCCCTTTATGATGTTGGCATATAATAGATTTTTAATGTATTGAATCAAAAGCTATCTGCTTCAATAACTGTGTTGCCAAAACTATGATCTATAATTTATTAAGTATGGAAGAAAATTTGATGTCAGGAATGTAAACTAAGCACTACAATAAACATTAGTTGCAAAGAGGCACAGATAGTCAGCAAAATATGACTGAAGGGTCCAAGCATTAGCATCAACCTGAGGTTTGATGTTTATTTTATTTTTAAGATGAAAGCAAGATGAACTTTTTGATTTATAAAAAAAATAATTGGTCAAACGGCAGCAACAGAAACTGCAAACTAGGGATCGCATAAGCATTGTTTAAAAGACATTCTGTTCAGCTATCTCACAGGACTGTCTCACTTAAATAAACAGTTGTGGTATCCTTTCCAAATACAAGGCATGGTCTCTGAGTGATTAAACAGAAGCTTTTCAAAATTGAGTATTTCTTTCTTGTAGCTTGCCTATTTGTAATCTTTATTTTTGCTTCCAATATGTAATTTGTATGCTGATTGTCAAAAGATATACTTTTAAGTTGTAATCATTTTTAAGTTGTAGGCCCAACTTTGCCTAAGCAAATGTTTGTGACTACAACTTTTAATATTCAAAATATATGACTCCTCATGCTTGCAACTGTGTATTCTGCAGCTTGACTGATCTTTTTAATAAAATTTATTTAAAAATATTATTGACAAACAAATAGTTTTCTTGCAGTTTTAGATGCCATTTAGTAAACCTTGCTTCTGTGCTGCTGACATCTCAATCAAAGTATGTTAGTAATGCAAGATATTATATTTAAGAGACTGATTGCAGTGATTAGAGGTGTCAAACATTGTGATAGCCATGTATTTGTACAAAGCAAACTTCAACCTTGCTGTAAAACTAATATCATGCTGTTTTGTGTTCATTAGTCTATCGAAACAGAACAGAATTATTCTTGGAACTAAAGATCCAGACTCTTCAGTGACATGAATCCTATGTATCGTATAGATGCCAGAGCAATTTCTGCTTGTTTTTCCCAGCCTGGTTTAACAAAAGAAAAGAATACTAAGGCATTACATTCAAGAAATACATATTTTTTTATTGTTTTTCAGTGTTGAAGAGAATGCTTAACAATCAAGCAGATTTTAGGGTAACATGCCAAAAGCAAAGAAAAAATCACAAAAGAAGGCTTTCTCTTGCTTAGTGCTCTGCTAACAAGGAGAACCATATGAAAAACAGTGGAAGGAAATTACTTCAAAAGGCTTGCACTAACTTTCAAGTAGGGAAGTGGTTTTTATACTTCAGGATAAAGCTACAGTGAGCATTATTAACTTCACCTCATATCCTTGTTCTTCATTTGAACAGCAAGGGTAGCACATAGTTTATGAAGATGTGAGATTAGGTCCTGATTTTGTTGTGCGAGTTGTATAAATACAAGAATCTGCCAGGATAGATCACCTTGTAAAATGAACCTGTATGACATAACATTTCTGAAGGCATTGTAATGTACCGGAGGAAAACTGAGCTAGTGTTAAATGAGTTTCCAATGAGAAATAGTCTAACTGTGGCAGGATGGTAAATTACCCTCTCACAGATTGGGGCTACTATAAATAGGTTTCTACAACCAAAATCAACTGTTGATTATCTGTACTGTGCAGATGGGTAAGAGACTTCGGTACTACAACTGAGCTTGAGTCAGTACTACAGTGGTAGAACATCTTGTCTGCCACCTGCTCCAGGGCAACCTTAAAGTCCAGATTTTCTGAGCAAGAGCTTTAGATTTATCTAAACTTCCTGTATCTGGTCTCTAAAGTACATAACTTGCTGAGAGCTTATTCCCTTCTGAATTTTTTTAGCTAGGGTTGAAAAGCATCATTGTTTTTATTCGTCTATTTATAAAATTGATGCAAGTAGCTATATTCTGAAGTAGTTTGGAAGATTAATAAAGTACTTATGAGGAGTTCTTTAAGTGTTCCTTATGTGTCAGTTTTTCAACCTTGTTGTTAACAATCTCCCTGCAGAAACTGACCTTCTCTACTTCTGGGACTTGGTTCTGACAGCGTTCTGATCCCACTAGCCATAACTGTAATCCATGTGCCAATTCAAATGTATGAAATTCATTTAAAAAAAAATGGTTCAAATCTGCCAAAACAGATGCTGCAAGGGCAAAAAAGTGAAAGTAATTTTCTAGGATCATGTAATACTAAATTGGCTACAAAATGTTTATCATCAATGAGTTGATTTCAGAAAGCCTATTCTTTCTGCTTTATAATGAGAGCTGCTTTGGGAATTTCAGTATAGTCAAGCACATTGGAATTGACTGTACACTGAATATACCTGAAACTGGAATGTTAATAAAACAAATCTTCTACATACAATTACAAATATTAAACAGGAATATTTCTGAAAACATTGAAGTAATGCTTTCATAAATCTGTTAGTTAAAATAAAAATGGAATCTAAACCTGTGTAACAAATTTGTCAAACTAATTTACTTTATTGTTTCTAGAAGGAATTTTACTTTTTTAAATCAGGTAAGAACATTTGCATTAAATTTCATTTTTGCAAGTTGCTGTAACAGCATCTGCAACAACACAGTTAATGCTGGCTTTTTAATGTCATAGTAGTCATGAAAAATTCTAAAACTTCTTGTCTTATATATGTTCATGCACTCTCTTCAGCAGACGAACACTGTTGCTTCTGCTCTGTAAAGACAGCTTCAATATGAATAATCTGAAATAGCCAATTCAGCTTTATTTGTATGAACAATTGTAATTGCCTTTGATTAATTTATGCATAGCCTGATAAAGTGTTTCCCTAATCCCTACAATAAGCCTTTAAAATCTCTGAACATTATCTTGCCTAAAAAGAATAGTACCTAGCTCTTTTCTTCTTCTAAATGACTTCTTTGGCTCTGGAACATGTCCTTGAGAAATTATAATGCCTTAAACATTTATCTTCCCTGATAAAATACTAAAATATGAAATGCTAAGAAATACAGTCTTAAATACCATGCTCTTCAAAAGGACGGAGTATTTACAGGCTCCTTGAGAGAAGGCAGACACCATAGTTTATAGCACCACAAAGTCCAAGGATTCACATTAAACTCCCTCCTAAATGTGAATAGAGGAGATTCATATTCAGATGATAAAATGATTACATGTAAGGAAAGTGTTCCATAGGAAAGGAATTTAAAAATTGAAAGTGCTGTTGTGGAGAAAAAAAATGCAGGCAATAAAATATATATATAAAAGTGTAATGCTGTAGAGAAGGTAATTACTTTTGTTATGTATCCGTGATCTGTATTTCCAGAACAGAAGAAGAATTTAATGAACTTCAGAAAGGGACATGTTTACAATAGTAAGTGTAAATACCTGTTCTTTCTTTAGAAAGACCTAAGCAGAGCTGATTTTAGGATTGTCATACACTTACTAATTCCTAAAGCCCTAGACGTAAGTTGGTGTCAAAAAGCCTGCAAGGCTGAACAGTGTCATTCACAAAAGATTCAATTTCTGTGTTGTTTTAATCTGGGATATTCACCCTTAGATTTAAAGATAAAGTCAACCATTTGCCTGCAGAGGTTTTTTCCACTGAATTGTTACCATTGGAGGCAAAGTCAAATTCTGTTGTTTCATTCTGGAAAATAATTTTTTTCTGAAGATATCCCTGTGGCATTCCTGCCACAAGATTATTTCTCTGTGAGTATGCAGCTTGATAAGTTAGCACATAAAAGGAAAGATGCAAGCGACATTTTGCAGGTTCCTTTCATCTTAAAATTTTCAGTTGTTCGTGTTATTACAATCCATGTAGACCAACCCTTTTTTGTCTGTTTCTTGCTGTTTACTATGCAACTCAGATCCAAGTATGAGTCATAGAATCATAGAATCATAGAGTGACCACTGCAGATGCTTAATAGATGGTGAAATGAAGGCAGCAGAGTGGACTTTAAAAGCATGATGTCTGAGTTTTGGAGGCTGCACCTGAGTGGCAAAGACTTGTATCTGTAACACAGTCAAATTAAAAGCCATATGTGTAAGAAAAAAAAATAAAACAAAATATTTCCAACTGACAACTACTGTTGCGGTAAATTTGGATTTTAAATTCTTTGCTGTTTCATTTATCAAGCTGCTTAAAGTTAAGTTGAAGGAAGAGAAAATAAAATAGTTCTGTAATCTTAGCTGTAGTGATTGTTGTTTCTCCCTCTACAGTGAATGTAGACCTTTGTCAGAAACCCAGGAATATGGTTTAGAAAAGAACTTAAATGACTTGGGCTTTAAAGTAAGTGGATGTCTTCAAATAAGAGACAAAATTTAGTTAAAGTTGATGTTATGACTAGATGCCATAATTCATTTTTTTAGTAGGATAATAATAAGGAACTACATGTAGTCAGATTGAGAAAAGGCTTTATGTAATTACTCTACATGCATAATCAGAAGGTACAACCATACATTAAACAATGGAGTGTTGTATTTTATTGCTGGGGACAAGTGAAGCAAGACAAGACAGACCTCTTCTGCCTCAGAAGTAAAACTTTGGTATCATTATTAGGGGTCAGATGCTGTAGATATTGAGAATATGGCAAGGAACACATGACTTGGGAGCACATTCTGTCTTCATCAGTGCTTATGAGGAAATAACTAAAGCTTCCTCAACATGTGTTCATTTCCTCTTGTGGGCAAATGTCTCCTTGATAAATCAATTTATCTTCTACCTTTAGTAAAGTAGTGTTTAAAAAGAAAAAACTATACTCAAAAACTCTCTTATATGCCTGTTTGGATACAGTAGTGAATGGTCATTATAGTAAAAAAAGACATTCTTTGATGAATTTGAGATATTCCTCAGCCTAAGTCAGACAATAAATTGACTGCTAGATTTGTTCTGTGGAAGACTGACATTTTGAATAAAGTGGTTTCTTTTCAAAGTAAATGATCTTTTTTCAAACAAAAAATCACTTTTGAAGCAAACAAATGTTTCAGGTTTTTTTAAAAAAAAACTCCTTAAGACTATCTGAATTTAGGAGTCCAAATTGCATCTCTCAGATCTGATAAAATCAGCAAGATTTTATATTCATGGCTAACCAGAAAGATTAACAGCTTGGGAAGATTCTCAGATGTGATGCTGTAAAGCTAGAACAAATATCAAAAATCTTTGGCGTAGCTGAGACCATGGGAGTTAGTGAGTTCACACCTGCACAGTAAGATGAACACACAGACACACACTCACACCCCTGTGGACCCTCTCAAAGTTGCTTCTGCACACACATAGCAAGACCATCCCCCCATGTGCAGATAAGGCATGGACTGGCCTTAGAAAAGAACTTGCAAGGAACCAAACAGTACATGCACCCGTCACTCCAACTGGGCCACCCTGGACCACATGTCTGGAAGAAGCTGCTCCTGGAGTAGTTGCCAGAGGGACCCCGTGTTCCTGAGGATCTGTTGCTGCTTATTGAAGTGGTGACCCTTTCCTTTTCCATTCTCTCTCTCCTTTTTCCCCGCTCACTCTCTTGGTCTTTCTCTCTCATTTATCTCACTGTGTTTTCTTGACTGCTATTGATGTGTGTTGTATCAAATCCAAGTGATGTTGGCTGTGATAAGGAATCAGATTGTCATCTGATGAGATTGAAATCCACTTTCTACAATTTTGGGAAATTGCCCCCCATAAATTGTCTGTTCACCCAAGATTTTTAGTTTGTTTAATTTGGTTGAAACCTGAATAAATATCACTTTTTGATTTCACCCTGGGAGTGACCTTGTTGGCCTCCACATTGCCACAGAGATAATCGAACTGCCTGGATGCAAGTGGGCTGCTCATGGATCAGAGCATGACATCTGTTATGGATCTTTGAAGAAATGCAGCCCCCAACTCAAATTATGTCTTCTTTTGACAGAATTTCACAAGAGCTTGGACTTCTACACAAACATATGCCTTCCCTTAATGTAGGAGCACAAGAGACCAAATCCGTGATTGGTCTCTCTTACAACATGCATGATAGGTATGTTCATTCACTGTTGTTCATTTTTGATCATACTTCCTTTACTAAGTCTGTCTTACAAAAAATGCTAATTTTGGTGCACATGCATTTGTTTTATTTTTTAATCAATTTAAATGAGAATAAGTTTTGAAATAAAAGTTTCAGTTTTTACCAGCACACTTCTAGGAAAAATAGATTAGATATGTCACATTGAAAGAAATATATAAAACTTTATTTATTTTTTTCTCTTAGATGTTTAAATGCCAGGTTTCATAGCTTGCTAGAGAAACTATTTATGTTCTCAAATCTGTGCTCCAGTGCTGTTTTTTAATAAGATAATCAGATGAGGTCCAAGACTGCACAAATTGAAAACTCTATAAAGAGCTTCAAAATTATTTGTGAACTCAGTTGTGATACAATAGCTGTTACAGGTCACATATTCAAAGCCAAGAAGATTTGCATAAAAATCTATATTATCAAAGTAATTTGGGAACTAATTTTAGATCCAAAACAGGCTCTACAACTAAACTTTATTGAAGTATCTTCTCTATTTTGGGGATACTATTAAAAAAGTACATAAATTTACATCTATCAGTCTATCGAATTACGTAGATACAATAAAAGTATCTAGAAAATTGTTCTGTATTTGGTATAGTTTTTACTTTGAGGATGCAAGGTTTTTTCTTTTTTTCCCCAGGTGTTTTTGTGGTATTTTTAGCTAAGAGTTGTCTTAGTTGGCAGCATATCAGAGGAGTCAAATATTCCACTCTCAATATATGATTCTTAAAATATCTGCCTTATCCCCTAAGTTTTCACCCCAGAATTTACCAATCACATCACCAAATGTTCTAGATCTGAGCAAGAGGGTAGCTATTATATTTGAAAGGAAATCCTATCCTTACCAGCCCCTTAATACCCGCTATAGATAGAGCTGTAGGCACTCCCTGGGCCTGTAATTGCCTTGGAGGTGTGAAACAGAGTCTAACATCAATATAAAAATGTTCTTATCTTTTAAAGTAATAGTGCCAAACACTATAATTTAGAATCGTAAATGGTCTTATCTTGGGACATTAATTTCTCCCAGGATGCACTGGACCTTTCAACATTAAATGGGAATGGGAGTACCAACTAGGACAGCTTTCTTTCAAGCACATCAGCAGAATTGTTCAGTTTCTCCTTGTCCAAGTGGTGCAGGTGGAGCATGACTTGGTTCTTCTGGAGCTGCGTACTACTCTGCAAATAAACCTTGCTGCATAGAGTATGCAGCACCCAAAAGACTATCTTCTCTGCTCAATATGTCTCCTTAATAAGCATTTGTTACTACTGCATTAAGTAATTTTTTCTGTAGATGGCCATTTTTTGAAAGTCTGTTTTAAGTCATTTGCTCAGTATTTTAGATCTTGACTGTGGTGTTCTATTTATAGGTGAATTACCTGAAGGCAGTAACTGTTTCAAGAGACCTTTCTCACACTACAACGGTTCATACATTTTACAGAAATACATTTTCCTTTGTATTTCTGTTTGAAGAGAGTTTCACGCTAAAATACAGAACAACCAAGAGTATTAAAAAGCATTCATTGTGATGAATATTTCCTTAAATTGAAAAATAAGATGGCATACTGTTTTGTATTCTCTACTTTCCATTTTATAGCCATGTTCTTTTACATGCAAGTTTTAAAAACCTCCATAGGCTCCTCAGTAGTTAGCCCTTTACCTGTTTTTCTATGACCGTTAACTCTTACATGATTGCAGCTCTTGCTTGAGAAATTATCACTAACATTCACTGTCACCATTAGGAGATTGGAATATTTATCTAGTGGTGTTTTAGCACTCTCAGCTGAACTATAAATCATCCTAACTGACTCATGCTTTGTCACCTTATGAAGCCTGACCCTTATTTTATTAATCCACTGGAGAAAATATATTAGAGAGGAGTGAGTAAAAAGAGTGATAAATTAGTTGAGTAGTCTTTAATAGACAGAGCTGTCTTCAGAGAAGAGGGTAAATTGGAACAGTCAAAAATCAGGTAAGTTTTATATATGGAAGCTAGATAAATCATTCTTTGAAATTATAATGTGTGATATAATAAATTATATTCCTTAATTTACATAATTATGTAAAGTAATGCAGGTTGTTGTAACCTAGTAATTGATCTGTTCATATTCCCAAATATACAAATAATTTTTCTGCTCTTACTTGTTCCATTTCAAGTAGGAAGATAGATTTATATTCTTTCCCCTACTCTGTGTTCTCACTTAAAATACTGTTCCTCATAAATATTTTACTGTTTGTCACATGTACAAAAAAGCAAAACCCTAGGAAAGCCTACTGGTGGAAATCTCTGATCCCAGAGTGTTAAGAAGAAAAGTTCTGTTGAAAAACATACAATCTTTCTTGTGTCTTAAGATACCTTTCCTGACATAATTCCTCAGTTCCTAAAACACAGAGGAAACTCTATGAAAATGCTGGGTAGTTGTAGTTAAAAGTCCAAGAAAATGCCCAGAGGGTCTTGGATTAACAACGTAAAATATATCTACAAACAGAACAGTCTCTGGCTTGCTATGATCAGAGTCATTTCATGGAAACAAAATGGACATCGAAATGCAGGGAAATTACATTTTGCCTTTCTAGTGCTCAGAGTATCCTTCTATGAAAACCCTTCTAAACCAACTGTATGGCAACATTAAGGTAGAAAACAGACATTTGTTTCATTGTGTAAATGACCAAACTCCGCAATGTCTTATTAATATATGTACAAGAAAATGTGAAATTTTATTATCTGAAGGATTATGACTGCATTACTGGAATACAACAGCAACAACAACAACAAAATGCTAAATATATTTTTCAGGTTTGTTCTTGTATGCCAGATTGTGAGGTATGAAACAATTGTTCTAAATTAAGACTATTCTGACTGATGTGCACAAGCTGGTTGGTTAAGAAGGTGTCACTTGTAAATAACTGCAAGTACTAAGACTCATTGTTGCTCAGCAGATCTGATGTCAGCATGTTTGTCACTTAGGTCATTGACTCAGTAACAGGAGAGGGTTGAATTGTTAAGTGCATCTGCTGGTAGAAAGGAGAAAGAGGAGTGTGACTGTAGGCTGGGGACTTATAATTCTATAATTCTCCTGTCAATTAAATTAGTTGGTTCTTTTCTGTTGAGTTGGAAATACGTACAATCTGTTAGAATATTTCTGGTGAGAGGATAATATCATAGAGGGAAGTAATTTGATCATTTGTGATCATCTGAACATTTCTAGGTTTATCCCTCAGGCAGCTCCATTGAGGAATAACAAATGCATTATATGTATTTTTGCTCAAACTGTGTTGATATCAGCACATCTTTAATGTTGAAAAACCAAATACCTTTTCAACAAAGTTAAATTGGCAGCTATTTATTTACCTGATTTTTGTCAAGATGTTTGGACCAGAATAGATAGTGCTCTCAGCTCTAGACTTTGATTTTAATGTTCATTGTCAGGGTCTCTTCTGTCCATAGAGATAATGCAGAGCCTGATGCTTTCTTTTTCTTAAATAGTCCTGTTGTCCTGGTTTCTGAAAAAGCTGTGTCTATGAAAGTTCCTTTCATTGCATGGAGAAGGAATCAATACTCCATTGCAGAGTTTTGCCACAACTCTGCCTTTTTTGGGAAGAAATGTACCTACAGTGCCTGGTGAGGAGTAGATCTCACCTCTTGGTTTGTACATGTTCTCTCTCCTATCTGAAAGACTTGCCCACCAATCATCTGTGCGAGGAGTTTTGAATCACGGAGACTTTTGTAGAAAGTATATTCCCATCACTTTTTGTGTAGGTAGTCAAAACTTGTAAGTTAAAATACTACACTTGTATATGCCCAATGGTATCTCTCCCCTAGAACCTCAAAATATGGTGTAATTTCAACAGAGCAAATGAATACATGGAAGCACCATAGAAAGATATTTCCTAGGTGTTGTTTAGTGAGAAATTGCAGAGCTACAGTTAAATACATGCTTCTCATTTACAGACACAATAGTCTTCCTGTGGCTCTAAAACCTTAGGCATACTAAAATGATGATTCCCAGGAATATTGTACCATTCATCTTAAGTTTCATACGTCATCATCATTGTCACTTTCTGAGGTTCTTAACAGTCAATCTGGGCTTACTCATATAAATGACTAATTTCTCACATATTTTCATATTCTTGTTCTTTAATAATTTTTCAAGTTTTTAAAAGAATTTTTTTATCATAGAAAAGGAAAAAAATGCATTATTTTTAAAAGAAAACTTTTATTTCAAAATAAACCCACTACTGTGTATAAAATACTTCAGGCAGATATATCAGCAGTCAATGCAACATTTCTAGGGAGCAGCATTTGGAATCTGCTCCATTTCATCTAATTTAACGGATGAAATTTTTGATGTGAAATAGTGGGAAAATTTATATTCTCCTAAAGGAATTATATATTACTTTGGGAAATATACATAAATATATATATAAATACATATATAAATACTTGATAGATTGGATTCACACAGCAGAAAGGCCCAATTTTGCCAAAAGTGGGACTACATTTTTCTAAGAAGCTGACCATAATAATTCATCAGGCTAAGTTCTCACAGCACATAGAGGAAAAGGGAATCTTACAACTACACTGAGGGGATTGAGGCACGGACTTCAATCTGATGGATCAAAGACCATAATGAATCAAGAAGTTAGCAAGATTGACCAGAGGGATATCCTGATACTCGTGTGCAGCCAAATTAAATGTCTTTGGCAAATAGGTGGTAGCAAAAGTGCTATTTCCAACTGCATGTCAGTATGAAACAGCTTCATTAAGCACAAGCCATAGAAGATCTTCTGCCTTTTTTGATGGCATGATCTAGAAACGCTCCTATCTTTGCCTGTGTAATAGTTTGATTGTTGATACGAGAATGCAAGACTTTTCTTGCTTGATCATCTGGCATCCTGAATTTCAAATCCAGGTTATTGTCTAGTTCATTGACTAGTATGTTTAGTGGTTCATTGTTACGAACATTAGTAATCGAAGAACCGTCTGGTGCCTGGCTTTCTCCATGCCCGACAGTATCTCCTGGCATGATCAGGATTGGCTGGATTCTGAAACCCCTGTTTTCTGAAGGCAGGAAATAAGTTGGCAGTTCTTCTGGATGGTGAATTTTGGGGAAAAATTTCATGCACTCTGATCGCTGAGGCCAAAGAATATGTTGTTTGTTCTCAGAGGCATTGATGTTCAAAGCCTTCAGCAGGAGGCTGCTGGCATTCAAATCATACATTTCAATTGTGATAACAAATCCCTCCTCATGAGGTTCATGGGGATTGCTACTACGTAAGGTCTGGTGAAACAGTGTCCACCGTTGGGCAATACAACAGTCATGGTCTTTTGGCTCATTCTTGTTTCACCTGCAAAGCCTCTGACTCCTGTCAATGTTCCATCTGATGCTGATAGAGGCCAATCAGAAGGTCAGTGTGATTTTACTCTCACCATGACATCAGCTCTGGTGTCAACTAACATCTCTATTTCTTTCTCATTTCCTTTTTCTGTCATGGCTATCATATCTCGCAAGATCATTTACACAAAGATTTTGGTTTGTGATTTTGAATTCTCATTGCCCATAATAACTGTTTTTCCTGAGTCATCAGTAAATATTGTAGGGTCATCAACCAGTTGCTCTCTACATAAAGGCTCCTGTTCTATTTGTAATGTTTGTAAAGAGGAAAACAATTTATAACTTGGTAAGTGGATATCAATACCTCCTGGATAATATGTTAGAGTTATTTGTAAATTCAAAATATTTGCCGTGCACCACTTAGCATATTCTTTTGTCATTGGGATATAAATGATCGCTGAATCTTGGCCTAATAACTGAATGCTTCTTTTACTTCCCTTGGTGATTATCATTGTAATAATTAAAAATCTAGTGACTATGGAGTTCTGTTTGTTTGTTTGTTTTTAAGGTTGATGTGGTAAAATATCTACTTAATAATTCATAATGAATCTTTTGAATTTTCTTCTGTTTGTTGGCTTAATCCCCTCACTACACCACTTGTTCAATTTAGAATTTGGTTCTGTTATGCCCAACTAAATTACATTACTGTGGGAAAGAAAAGTGTTTCGGAACTGGTAAAGGCAATTCCAGTTCTTGGTTACTGTACGGAAGAAATGAGACTCCCCTTGAGATTTGAAAGGCAAGGTACAAACAGATATTTATGCAGTTGCAACTTGCTAAGTGTGTGTTAAAGACCTACTCTATATTCATTAAAACACTGAATCCTTAAGCAGTACTGCTGTATAGATTGAGATCAACTTCCCAAGTTGATTCTGCTAAGAGATAAAGGAAGGGAGCCATGATCTATGTTGAAGTTGAAAAACAGAAGTTAAATATACTTACTGTGCCTAAAAAACAGGGAGGCAAGCATACTGCAGATATGAACATTTAATAAATAGAGCAAAGAAATCAGTACATCTGAGGATGAAAAATAAAAGTCATTACAGTTTACCTGCACAATTAAAACCTAATGATTTGCTGAATGGAGTCTAGAACTTCTATACACTGTTCAGTTAATACTACAGTTACAAGGAATTGATGTGCTTCTATCTCTTGTATTAGGTATCAAAACTGCTGCAAGAGCTACTTGATAAAGTAAAATCAAACTGATCCATGGTCCTGTATTGCAAGGAGTTGCTCATGCAACAAATGAGTAGATGTGAAGTAAAACTAGATTGATACGTTATATGGATATGCAAGGTAAATATCTCAGCAGAAGGGAACATATATGTATATATACTGATCCTCAGGTAGTTAAGTAGTATCTCCTAAAGAGATCCCTCCTAACAAGGTGATGCTATGGTTTCTAATAGGGGCAACTGTAAAGAAAACCCATAACCCAGCAGTAATAAAGTGATAAAGTTGCAGGATTACCTTACACAGTTCTCTACTTTTGTCTTCTTTATCAGTTCTACTCTTAGAATTTTACTGTTTTCTTTAAAATGCACCAGACACAGTACTAAATTTTGGATTTTTTACTTGGTATGTTGGTAAGCAGCAACATATTTAGAATCTCCTTATGGGGCAGGGCAAGTATTTAATTCTGGTCCTTTTGGCTCTTTTAGTCCCTGATGGATGGAATGATGCTGAACCTTTGCTTTTATAAAATAAACCAGTCTTGAATAAGCCAGTCTTTTCTTGAAACATCAGTGTGATTGGAGGAAAAAAAATAGCAAGCTAAATATAGACACTTTCAAACTGTTACTGACACAAGAAGTAGCTACTATTACAAAAAGTGGAATATTTTTGATTGAAACTACAGTAAAGTTTCATCTAAGTAACTATTTTTTTTGAAAGATAGACAGTGTCTGTCTGATAGCTTGTTTTCTTACAAACAGTGTTTTCCCAGATAATGTTCATTCTTTGGAGACAATAATGTTTTTTGTGAGGTATGATCAGATATCTCTTCTGTAATCCCCCCTGTCTGGAGTCTTTCTCTATCCCAAATACAAGGTCAAGCAGAGTGCTGTCTCCAAAGCTCTAAATTAGTCAGTCTTTACCATTGTGAAGTTCACAATAGCCTTACAATTAGTCCTTGGAAAGTAACAGAATATGCATAAGATTTCTGGGAAAATTATACATATGCATGTAAGTGAGAAACATATTCCGTAATCAGTTTTTGTCTTGTTGCATGCGTTTGATGGAGATCACTCTCTCATGGTGCTCAGGCTTGAAAAAGGATGCTGACTTTCTAAAAACTCTAAAACAAGTCTTAGTTTATTTACTGGTATTTTTTGGTATAATTTCCACTGAAAAAGTTTACACCATAGCATTTCCTCCCAAATAATTTTCAAATTACTTAAGCTACATTCTGTTAGTCCTAAACACATGAATTATTACAGTAAGATCTTACAGGAATCAAAACTACAACAAAAAGTAAACTGTGTACTGGTTAATTCTCTTCTGTAATGTTCCTGGGACTAATCTTATTGAGTTGTGTTAATTAACTCTTTTAATTACGAAGGTATAGGAAATGCTATGAATTGTGAGAAATCTTTTTAACATGGTAAAACCAAGATTGCCTTTGGACAATAGTGGTAGAATCACTTCCCGATCTAGACAAAACTGCATTTCCATCCTTGTGCCAAATAATATTTATACAAAAGGCAATAGAATCATCAGGAGTAAAATTAGTACTTTTTGTTTTGGAATACACATGTGTGCGTGGTTTAAGACAAGTATATTTCCATAACATCTGAAAGAAGAAGATGAAATGTACATGGCTCTAGAGGATCTAAGCTTTAGCTTACAGCACATACATCTCTTTGTGCATCTAAAATTAATGACTTAGAAATTGATGCCTCATATTTCTAGCTGAAGAACTTAGAAGCCCAAATTTCACTGACCTGAAAAGAAAATTAGGATCTTAGGAGATTAAATTTCTTGAAAAAGGTACTTGCATGTGTAAACTACCTTATATTTGCATAGTACTCTGCATGATATTTATATTGAAGTAAATTTGTTGTCTAGGCAACTAGAAAAGAGATGCAAAGATAGTGACTCAGAAGCCTTGAGCACTGACAGTATTTAAATATTTTTTTAAAAAAATTGAATTTTATTTGTCCTGTACTTAAACATCTTCAAATTTATTCAGAATTACAAATCACTGCTGGAGGACATCGAATCTATTCTATCATTACTAACTCCCTAAAACATATAAAAAATTATGAGTGCCTAGGTATTTAGCTAGAATAATTTTTGTTGATGCCATGCTGAGAAAGGCTATAAGAAATGAAAAAGAGCTCAGGCACATATACCTAGCAATTCAACAGGTAATGCTACTGGCTATAAAGGAGGACAAAATGAATGCGATTTTGTATGATGCTTTACCACCACTTCAAGTAAAGGGCATACACTTATTCTGCAGTTCAGAAATTCAGCCACAAAGTAGGAGAAAGGTAATCAAAGTTCAGAAGACACTCCATGTGCTAAAGGAAAAATAATAATAAGTTATTCTAAGTGGTATTTAAAGACTACTCTTTGTATCTTGCCTTTCCCTTTCAGACCTCAGCAGCTCCACAGCATCTGGAGTAGAGGCAGTATAGACTAATCAACTACGAAATAAATAAATAATAAGGGAATTTTTCACTGCATATGATTTACCAGAGGAAACAGTCTTAGTCAACGGCTCACAGCTCATTTCAGAAGAATTTGACGTGTTGGGTCTAAATGCAGTGAAGTATGACAAACTTGCTTCATTTCATGAAGCATCAAATGGAGCAGTGGAACATTTTTTTTCAAACCATTAACCAGGCAATTGCACTAACAAGACATTATCAGAAAACTGGAGTCTGTTTGGTTGTCTTTCTTTTCTTTTTGTTTTGGTTCAAAAAACTTCTCTGTATGTCACAATAAAGGAAACAGTTTGTTAGTTTTAAAATAGATGGAGAAGTCCTAAGGCTTGTGCTATTACCTTAACATTGTGTTTGTGCCTTATTACAAAAAGCAGTAACACTGAGTTACTGAGTCACCAGGCTACTTAGGGTTATGAGCATTTATAGCTGAAGTCACAAAATACCAGCCTTCTTGTTAAAGCTTGGCCCTTTGTGGAGTGAGTGAAAAATTCTCATTTGCACTGTGGAGAAAGGGTGGTTTTCTTCTGTTTGTTACTCATGCAGATTAGAAAATGCTCAGGAATTAGAAATTCTGAGTAAAGCAAAGAGGAAGCTAAGGTAAGAGCAACAAATATAGCGAGTCATGTGTCAGACAAGTCATTTCTTACAAGGCTCTGAAAAGTTTGTTCCTCTTTTTCCTGTGGGTGAATTCCTAAAGGGGTAGATTTACTGAGGGGAGGGTTTCAAAGAGGTCAGCCCCCTCTCCCTTTCTCCTAGCTGTGGCACATCTGTCCCTCGTCACACAATACAGCTGCACAGTTCCATGCAACCACTTTCTCCTCTGCCTTCACACCTCTCATTCACACAAAGCCCGCATCTGTCTGTCATATTGAAAGCACCAAAAAGCTTAGAATATTATTAATAGCTTTTTACCAAATGATGGTTTTGAAAATAATCTCAGTGTATCTATAGTCTGACTACAGACAACTCAGTCAAAGATAAGTCTCTGAGTTCTTTGGAGAGAACTATCACTGTCAAGTTCAATGCTGGTGGTAATGTCACCAAGGAGATGATCTTAAATGAGTGTCATGAACTTGCCAACTGATTCTTGTCAGCTTGCTGCAGTTCTGGCCAAATCCTTCAGTTGATGGACAGGACATCAGAGCCATACAGATGAAGCCTTTACCCTATTGCAACAAGAAAATGGCTGATGATGAATAGAAATTACTCCCAAAACAATACATGATATTCTATAAGCACAGCAGAGCTGTCTCCAACTTACTTGAAGGCCTGAACAACTTCCCTTTAAATAGAGATTCTTAAGAGATATTCATGCTGATTATTATGTATTTTTCCCCTTTAGGATCCTATTCAAAAATGTAGATATTCTGTGTTTGCTCTGAGGATGTTTGATCTTGTTTTGGTTTGTGGTTTGTTTTTGTTGGTCTTTTGGGTTTGGGGATTTCTTTTTGTTTGTTCTTTTAAATTCACAGTACCTCTCTGTTTCTGGTGACTTCAGATTTTGTGCATTTAGCTCTGTTGGATTTTCAGTTTTCATGGTACTTGATTTTTACAAGTATTCCTCTCTGTATTTTGTATATAGAAATAGTCCAGCTTACAGACACCATTTTGGGATATGCTTACTCAAGCAAATGGTTCTAAAATTGAATTACAGAGTTTGAAAAGAAATCCTATTCTTCGTTGTTGAAATAGTTCAGGAAAATAAACTAATAAGAATAGAACCCTGCTCTAAGATAACATATAGGAATTTGTAAAGAAAGCCATAATTTCATAGTACCTCTTGAATTCCATTTAATTGCAGTAATTCATGGGAAAAATTATGGACAGTCACACTCTGGACATTTATTTAGAGAGAATTCAATCCAATAGAATGTTGCAACTAAAGCTACTCTGCCTCAGTCTGAGCATCTAATTCTCATGCACAGCAGGTGTGCATGAATTGAGGATGCCTTTGTCCGTAAGTGCTAAATTGCTGTATTCAAAATCATTCTTCTCCTAACAAAGGATTTAATATTAGGGCTATTTACAATTATATGTGGTTCAGCAAATAATGTTGGGCATTACTTGGCCATTATTTAGAAAAGAGAATGTACAAGAAGTGATTGAATAAGTAAGTCACTATAAATATATGATCCTTGACAGCTTCCTTCCGTGTTATATTCTCTGAAGTTACACAAAACAGTTTATGCTATGGAAGAATCAGGTTATCCATGTTTGGGTTTGTTTTGCCTTCTTTTTTTTTTCTTTTTCAGGAATTAGTGTTTTATGGGCTCATTATTATTCTCCAGTATGGAGAAGGGTCAGCTATGGGCTCAGAATGGGTTTCCTGGGGATTTATACTGACAGTCTGGAAAAAAATTCAGGGATGGAGACTATAACAGTATTCACAGAAATCTTCGGACTACAGTAATTTCAGTGTGATAAATATGTGTAGTGACTGCTACAGACTCCCAGTATTAGATGCAGTTTCGGAGGCTCACTCTGAAAGATTCTTGCCTGCTCTGAGGCAGGTGTTTTTGAAAGTGGTTAGAATTCACATCAGTCAGTAACTCCTAGGTGCTACAGGTTATCTGAGCACTGTGAAATACTGGCTAATTGGTTGGATGTTCTTGGCTAATGGTCAAGGAATGTGGTTGTACTAAAATAGGAGGAATTAGGTGTTCTTTTTTTCCCACCAAATATCAAGTCAGTTAGCATACAGCTAGGCTTTTAAAGTAAAAAAGTACGCACAATCTGGCAAAGTACCAAGTGATTGAAATGATTCAGTTTGGCACTTAAACTGCCAAGAGGAAGAGATGACTTTCTTACATATCTGATGAAGGCGTATTATACTTGACAAGCAAATGTCAGTACTGTTGTAACTAATAAAACAATCCTTATGCAGAAGATGTTTATAAAAGGTATTTACATTAATGCTAATAGCAGTAAAAATGATGATACAAGATACATCTGTAAGTATAAACCTGTAGCTCTATAGATGGGCACTAGTTCAGCTATCTTCAGAACCTTTGAGTCCTGTCATTAAGGGTGCTAGAATCAGTCTCAACAGAAATATTTACAGTTTTATTTCAGAGCAAGATAGCCTCCAATTGAAGAAGCTTTTGTTCCCACAGGAGATTGAGTAGCAAAAATTATTTAAACTTTCCTTTTTCTAGAAGTGTAATATTTAATTATATTTGATATCTCTTAGCTATTATTAGGATAAGTTCCAGGGCTAAACATATTAGTACTGAGTTCTGCAAATATTAGTCTGTATATCTTCACCCTTTTACTACTTAACTTGATAGAGATTTTGGTCGAATATATGTCTCATTTACAGTAATGGACTTCAAGACTGCTTAATATACAGGAAACTAGCAAACCCCTAGTATAGCATTTGGAGAGAAAGTTAAATAATTAGAAACTATAAAAAATGAAAGTGCCTTTTATGACATAGGGCAATGGTATAACATTCTATGAATAGCAGACATTACAGTGCATTATTAGACTGGACTTTGAAGCAACTATGGATTTTTTGGGCTCTGTTTAGTTTGCTTTTTTATAAACTAAGATATAAGACTTACATCTTCATAAACGCTGCTGCAGTTCACTTGTAAGTAAATAAAATTATGAAATATACTTTCTATGAGGGGAAGAAAGCAGGTATGCAATCATCAGTATCTGAAACACACTCTGTTTCTCAGTGGATGTGTTACTGAATGGAGTGGCCAGACATTAACATTTTTAATGTCTTCTAACAGCACATGACAAATGTGTCATGAACAATTAGATATTACTAACTACTGAATAGTGCTTAATTCACTTACCTGCTGGTACATTTGCCCTTTCTGTCTGACAGCTCAAGTTGAATAAATGCTATCTCTGGCTCTGAACCACCAGCTGCACAGGGCAGAAAGGTCAATCTTTCACATCATACAGTGAAAGCTCTTTACACTGAATAGTAATGCAGCTCCTTAACCTCTACTGTTTTAAGAAAACTGTCTAGGTGGTCAGTGCTGTGAGTTGGTACTGGACTTTACTCTCTGATTAGAAGGTGTGAGACCCTCATGACTCTAATGCAGGTGAGGCATGAATTAACTTGAATGAACTAAGAAAGGAGTTTCTCAAGACACACATCTATATCCTTAATTATATGTCAAGAAATTTCTTACATATTAAACAGTGTAACATCCAAGTCCTCAGATAATGAAAACTGTCTTTCATTGAACTAAAGAATTCTCTGCTGTCTTCTTCTCCCTATAGGCTTAGTTGACTGCATTGTTTGTAAGAGTGTACTGAACCTCAAATCTTTCTACATACTAACACCTACAAACTCCTTTGAAAATATTGATGGGACTATAGTGGGGGTGTGTGGTTTTAAACATTTTCATGCATTACTTTTAAATTTGTAGGGTCAGATTGACCATATTGTGCTGGCATAGAATATTCTTCACACATATCTCTAAAGCTACACTGGCCAATAAAATCAAATTTACAACTGGAATAGAACTGATAACCTTAGCATCTTTTGCCAATGTTGTCAACAATTTACATCTTAGCAGAAAATAAGGTCACATTAAGGGCCAAGGCTCTGTTTCAAATGCCATTGAAATCAATTGAAACTTTCATATTGACTGCAGAATACTTAAAGGTCAGGTTCTAAAGTCTGAATTCTCATGTTGGAAAGCTGCCTAGTGCTCAGGGTTGGCCACAGAACAAATAGGTATGGAAATGAACCCATATTGTGTAGCAGACAGTAGTATGTTAAATGTAAAGCTTAGAAGGAGGCAGCATTTTGCTCTAAACAGTGAGAGCAGAGGTGAAAAACAGAGCTGAGAAAGTTTTTTTATTAAATAATAGATTAATGCCATTTTAAAAAACAGCACATTATATATGGATTCACTGTGCTTAAGACAGAAATCAATTAATACAACTTTTTTTGTTTCCTCTGTTCTTCATAAAATAGCATAATATGGTTTTTTTAACATAAATTTTTAAGGATGCAAGAAAATAAATATATTTGACTATGTTTGAAAAAATACATAGACAGCTTCATTACCAAAATAAGGAAATCAGCAATTGGATAAGAAAAGGAACAATTAAGTTTTCCAATGATCCATTATATTTGGTATGATTAAAGGGAAAACCAGAAAAATAAACATTTGAGAGATAAAAAATAGAGTATAGGTTATTTAGACTGCAGAAGGTCTCAATGCGTAGCTCAAACTGTGCTGAATTCCAGAAAGGAAAATGGAGGCTGTTAAAAAGGAGGTAAAGAAAGAGAGAAAGTGAAATGTCAGTGTCTTCCACATGAAGATCATGATAGAGGTTTTATATTATCTTAGTCACATCTTCCACATCTGTGAGAAATCATTCCTAGAGTTAAATCTAATTTGAAACACAGTAAAATTGATGCAGTGTTAGAATGGCCATTTTTCTTTTGTAAAGTTGTCAAACTTTGCCCTTCTCAGCATTTGTTATTTAATCTCTTTCATTGCTTCTTAACAAAAATGCTTTGTATAAATGCTGAAAAGATTCATTTTGATGATAAGATGGGAGCATTTGCATGTAAACTGAGGAATAAGAAATTAAAGATCTATGTTCCACTGTTGAGACATGGTGCAGCTATTTCTCTTCAGTGAACAGATACGCAATAAGAGAAAACACAATGCTTTTGCTGAAATAAGTTGCTTTAACATGGCAAGATGTCACTATGAGGAAGGAATGAGCAATTGTTCATTCTCACCAAGAGAAATTTTAAACAAACAAATAAGATTACTCATTTTCTAATTGTTCTTAATTCACTTAGCAGACATATATAAATAAGGCTGTGGATGTGGTCTTCCTGGACTTCAGCAAAGCCTTTGACACAGTTTCTCACAGCATTCTGCTATGGAAAATGTCAGCCTCTGGCCTGGACAGACGCACACTCTCCTGGGTGGAAAACTGGTTGGATGGCCGGGCCCAGAGAGTGGTAGTGAATGGTGTTAAATCCAGCTGGAGGCCAGTCACAAGTGGGGTCCCCCAGGGCTCAGTGCTGGGTCCAGCCCTTTTCAATGTCTTCATCAATGACCTGGATGAAGGCATTGAGTGCACACTTAGTAGGTTTGCAGACGACACTAAGCTGAGTGGAAGTGTGGATCTGCTGGAGGGTAGGGAGGCTCTGCAAAGGGATCTGANAAGAAGGATGTTGAGGCTCTGGAGCAAGTCAAGAGAAGAGCAACAAAGCTGGTGAAGGGGCTGGAGAACAGGTCTTAGGAGGAAAGGCTGAGAGAGCTGGGGTTGTTTAGCCTGGAGAAAAGGAGGCTGAGAGGGGACCTCATTGCTCTCTACAACTACCTGAAGGGAGGTTGTGGAGTGGAGGGAGTTGGTCTCTTCTCCCAAGTGACAGGGGACAAAAGGGAATGACCTCAAGCTCTGCCAGGGAAGCTTCAAGTTGGACATTAGCAAAAAGTTTTTCATGCAAATGATCACTGGGCACTACCACAGGCTGCCCAGGGAGGTGGTTGTTTCACCTCCCTGGAGGTGATTAAAAGATAGGTAGGTGAGGTGCTCAGGGACATAGTTTAGTGGTAGATAGGAATGATTGGACTTGATGGTCCAAAAAGGTATTTTCTAACCTGGTGATTCTATGATTCTATCATCTGCCCACAGGATTATGTAGTACATTTATTTTTTTGTTTGATCTTAAGTGAGAAGTGGGAAGATACTGTATTTATATTACGTGTGCAAAATTCAGAGAGCAACTTTGAAAACTATTTAATATCTTTTTATATAAAAAGCATTACTAAATTTTTGTCATTCATAGTATCTCATAGGGTACATTCATTCATAGGATGGTCTTAAAATTGTCTTTTGTGAGTTTGTGTATGCATATGCTGATATTTTGGTGATAAAGCAATATACCCATCAGAATCTGTATGCTGTAGCGAAGCATATCAAAAAGGAGGAAATGGTAAGGAGTTTCAGTGTCACTCACATCTCTACTGAGTTGGTAAATTCTTCAATACTGGGATTATATCAGCTCTGTTGCTTCAGTCTCTTTTCAGTGATAAATTATATTTTTACAGTTAAATAATTCATTATTTTATTTCTGTGAATACTTACAGAACTCTGACCCAGACTGTGCTTGTTCAGCACTCTCATCATCATTATTACCTGGATCATAACTTTTTACTTGAGATGCTTCTTAATGACACTGCATGTGTAAGTTACCAGCAGGAACAATTCCACTGAAGCGTAGGACCTTTTGCTTCTTCTACATACAGAACTTAAAACTGGCAAGATCTCATTTCTTTCCAATTAGCAGCTGCTCTTTTCTGCTAAGGTATATGCCTACCAGTCAGCTTGTTGTGTTGGTTTTCATATCCCTGAAGCTTTTGCAGGATTTTATTATTAGGATTTCAAAAATCCTCTCTATCTCCTTGCAGGAGGTAACAACCTAAATACTTTTTCTTCACTATGTCAGGTTAGTCTTTCTTTTTTGTAGTTTGAAAATATGAAAGGGCTTTCAGACAGTCTGTTTAATCTTATACATTATTTAAGGTATTTCTGTGTTATTCTACCAGGCTAATACTGAGTTCTTACTGAGTTCTTAAAATCATATTTTATCTTTTTTTTTCGACTTGTACTGTAGTATCATTAAAACTTTTCACCAATGTTGAAGGAGCTCATGTTCACAGCTAAATGGAAAAGGAATATGGTCATTTCTTTTCATTCAAAATAGATTGTCTATGCTGTGCACCCCAAGGCTCTTAGCATTGAGTGAAATGCACTCCTTAATCAGACATGAGACCTCATTGTAATTGTAAATGCGCAGTCAAAAAACCTTCAGAGTACTTGTAGTATAAATGTACTGTATTACAAGCTGAACAGTTATAACTCAGTGTTTAATATGGAATGGAGAGACTTGATCATACTTGGATCATATCCAGAATATCAAACTCAGCACATGGAATGGGAATATTACTATGGATTGGTCTTACGGTTTCGAAGCTAGTAATTTTCTTACATAAACATTACAAACTACGATCATAGACAGTCACCTACATAAATTTAGGGTGGCTGTCTCCTAGATATGATGGATAAAATACATATTTTAGGCCTCCAAAATTAATGTTGCAAGGGACTGAGAATTTTGGCTAGTCAAGTGACCGGGTCATTTAAATTTCTCTTCACAGGGAAACAATATGTTCTGTAAAATGGTCTGATGAAAGTTGAAGAGAATTAGGAAAACAGTTGTGAAAACATTTGCTGTCTTCTGTGTTTGACTGCTGCACAAAGTGGTTTCTTAGCAGTCTGGCACTGCTGCCACTGCTGCTTCATAAATACATATGAATATATATATTTAAAAAAATAGGAGAAGATTTGTTGGTAATTGTTGTATTCTGTTGATTGGAATGTTAAAGTTACCAATACCTTGTTATCTGAGACTAGCCTTGATCAAAACTACCACCCTTGGAGTGTGGGAACTGCACTAGAAGATAAGCTTCAGAACAATTTTCTTATTTATATTTTGCTGGAGGCATTCACTTTGACATAAATTCAGATAATGAAATTCCTCATCAGATTATTTGTTCGAATTCTCCTTTCAGTCCATTTTATTCAACATAGTTGTTAACCTCTGTGCAAAGGTTGTTCAGCCTGGAGAATGGGAAGCTCTGGGGAGACATTACAGCAGCCTTCCAGCATCTGAAAGGGATGTACAAGAAAGCTGGGAAGGGACTTTTTACAGGATCATGTAGTGATAAGACAATGGGGAATGGGTATAAACTGGAGAGGACGAGATTTAGATTAAACATTAGGAAGAAATTCTTCACAATGAGGGTGCTGAGGCTCTGGAACAGGTTTCTCAGGGAACTTGTGGATGGCCCCTCCCTGGAGATTTGGTTGGATGGGGCCTTGGGCAGCCTGGTCTGGAGGGAGATGTCCCTGCTCATGGCAGCGTGGTTGGAACTTTAAGGTCCCTTCCAGCCAAAACCATTCTATGCTCCTATGATTCTATAAGGGGAGCATGATCTATTTGCAAAGCAGCAACAAGAATGACAGCATTGCACAATTAATCCATTTTTCACACATGAAAAATACATGGTATCACGATGAAAACTGTACCTGGATGAAGCAAGGGGGTTTCAACAGCTGTCAGGTTTCTGTGCAAGGTTAAAACATCAAGAGTAAGTACTTTAAAATCATAGATACTTCAAAGATCACCAAATCCATGTTACTCGTCTGTTACCGTTTACTATAAGGGACATAGGGGATTTGGTTCGGCAAGTATTTAAGTGTTGCTAACTATATCCAATTTTGCCAGTGCCTTCAATAAAAGCATGCATTACCTATAGATATGAAAAGTAAGCAAATCAGCCTTGAACCCAGTAATAAAACTCAATCTGTGGCTTTACTTGCCATTGTGTTCACAGCTACCCAAATCTACAATCAATAAATATAGTATTCCACATCAGTATTTATTTTGAGGAAAGCCAAAATTCACAAGAACCATTCTAGCTGGTATTCTTCATCTATTTTAAATTTTATTTTTAGAGTGAACTACCTCCAGTTGAACAGAAAGACTAGCATCCCTTGAGAAAGAAAGGAGAAAAAAGGGAATAGAAGGATACAAGCAAATTGAAATTGTCAATGACAGGGAGAAGCACTTGATGAGACCTAGGGAAAAATAAAAGGAATATGAGAAGAAATAATTCCTCAAATCTTGGGTTAAAAATGCTTTCTGATTCAAAGGATATTACAGAAATACATCTCCCTTGATTAAAAAGAGTCTACTGAAAGAAGGAGCATGTGGGGGCACAGTTGGTGCTGCTGCATATTGCTGACTAAGTTTTTTTCTTAAGAATGAGAACAGTAGGCACTGAAGGTTTCCAAGAACTTGAAAAACAACATTTTGTTCAATTAAGTGGAGAAAGTTCCTCAATGAAGCCTTTTCATTTGGGCTGAACTTTTCTCTAGAAGAATTGACTATTCAAATCCCTATCATTATTCATAATTATGAATAGTGGTAGTTTGTGAAATCCTAACCTCACTGAAGTCAGAAAATCAGAGAAGGATGCAAGTTTGAAAACTCTGGAGGTCTCTAATTCAACAATTCTTTTTTGTGCCTTATATTTTTTCTCAGACTTAATTATTATTTTGTGAATAAGTTTCAGATTTCCAAATGATGATGCAAAGGTGGTGTGCCTGTGATGACAGTTTATAAGATCAGTATAGTTTAAAAATTCTTTATAGAGGTGTCACTTAGAGTCTAAGTGACACCACATGGTTTAACAATTGAAATTGTCTTTATTTCTTGTAAATTAGTTCTACTGTGCTTTTACAGAGGTACCTGTAGAAGTTAAAGATGTATTCATGAGACTGCATGACACTGCTCTACACTTCTGTCATGAACGTAGCAGAAATTGGAACAGCACTGAATAACAGGGGGGCATATTTTCTGACAATCTTGTGCACTCCCAACAAAATACTGATCTGCTGCTTACTGACCTATTTCCTACACCCTCTCTCTTATCTGTAGTCCTGGAGCATTCACTGTGGGTTACTGTGTGAGATTACTAGTTGCTTCCCTAATAAATGCAATAGTCAAGCTCTAGCTTCACACTCTTTTCTCCCATTATTTCCCTGTTTACTTTTTGTACAGTTCTTGCTTCTGTTCTCTGCTTACTCTGTAATTCCTGTAGCTACAGAAATCCAATAAAAACATTCATTGTACAAGTACAGAGGTCCCTCTATAAGTTATTATGTAATTTATATTGATTTATGTCAGCTGAAGTTTTGGACCAATATTTTAAATGTACAAAATGTGAATCAAGGAAATGGAGCAGATTACAGCTGGTCTGTGAAAGTATGTATGTAGCACAGCAAATATTACTCAAAGAAACTTCTATATGTCCCTTGCTGAGGACCAACCACAGTGAAAAACAAAAGTCCTTAAATTCAGAAGGTGCTAATCTCTCGCTGATCTTGAGGCACAGTGGGATACACACTTTTCTTGAGCATTCTAAATACTGGTAAAATAGTTGGGAAAAAAAGGAAAGCTACCTTATTTTACAATAAGCCACACAGCAAACCCTGCCCTAAAACCTGAGGAAAAGAATAGTCAGTGGAATAAAAATAAACTTTATTTTTGTAGAAATGCCTTTGTTCTGCAGAATCCCTGATCATATGTGCTATCTCTACAGATCTACAGCCAGTATGGATGTGCATGCCCTACAACATCTGTAGTACAGGGCCAATGTGACTGCCAAAGACTGAACTCTAACTAGAATCTTTCATTTCAGTGACAAGTTAATTAAGTTGATATGAAGCACTTAAGTCCAGATTCCATGTTTTCAGTAATAACAGTCCAATTCCACCATTTAGGAGCTGTAATTTCACACTGCTGTTATGTTATGTCTATTGTTATTACAGGAAAAATCAATCCACTTTACAACACATATATAAGCATAAGAAGAGAGTAGAACACATCTACACAAATTAGATAGAACTAGATTTTAAAGATAAAATTTGGCTGCACTAAATATATTTCAATATGTATGTGTTCTGCTTTTATTCCATAGCACATTGTGATATATGTTATTTCACACAAACATAAATATAGACTGTGCATGCATTGCACCATTAAGGTCTGAGGAATTATCTGTAGGTCTGAAAGCTTATAAAATTTGAGACAGTACAATTCAAATCTTAATTGATTTGCAAGGAAGTAGTTGTTTTGAAATCTTTGTTCTTAGACATCTCTAGCACAGCTCTCAGAGGCTTAAGGAAAAGTACTTGGCCTTTTCCTTATCCCCAGAATCTTTATGCATAGATATACATCTGCATCAATTGTGTCATCTCCAGACTAATTATCTCATTTACATGCTTCATGCTTTCTGCTTAGCACACTCTATGGGACAGCCAAGATTAAAATCACCTGTTGTCAGACACAGTTGCATTTTTATTTTATTAATATTATTACGAATTGCATGGTACATTTACGATTAATAAAATAACATACTGTGTAGTGCTTCATATAAAATCTTATGTTAAAGAATTGTTTCAAAACAAAAATCTGAGAACTTAAAAAGAGTTAAAATTAAGGTTTTTGCTCTATCTTTCCTGATTACCTTGTCCACCCTCTGGTATTACTTCCCCTGTATTTTGAGAGTCTCAAGTTAATTAAATCTTTTCTTTTTTTCCTATTTCATTTAGGGTAATAGAAAGACTCCATACTAGTTACAACTGTCATTCCATAGAACTAAAAAAATTGCTCACAGTAGAATGGCACATAACTGAATAAATAGTGATTTAGTGGACAAGTGAAAAAATACGGCAAGTTCTCAGCTTTTTGTCAGTCACACCTAATTAAAGATAAACCTTTCATATCTTTCATGATTTGATGTTTGAAAAGATGGTATAGTTTAAGATTACCTCACTATGTGAATTTCAGTGTGAATTTGGGGCCCCTAATACCCCCTAAATGCCTGGTACAAATCTCCTCTATAAAAATAATGGCTGAGGTTTCCAGATATCAGGCACATAGCTACTGTATCGCCTTAAGATTAAGCTTCTTAGGACCTTGAGTACAGGTAGGCTGCCTTCTATCACAGGTTCCTTCAGCAAATCATGTACTCCTAACTATGCTGCAAGTTAGAAACCTTGGTAGTCTGCTCAGTGCATGCTATGTCTGTTGCACATTCTGCTTTACTGGGTTCTGTTGAGTGAGTTATTTTACATGCAGAATGTAGAAATGTCATGGTTCACTGGCTAATGGCTGCTAGCTGGCTTCCTTGTGTAGCAAGATTAATTTGCTATAGGATGAACCAAATAAGCACCTTTGACAGAGGGGATATGTGTCCTTTCAGTGACAGAAATGAGTAGTTATTCTAGTTAGTAATGACCTTTCAGTTCTAATGAAAGGCAGCTTAGCACTGTTCCTTGTTTGAGGCTAGGAATTGCTAGTCTTCCTCTGCTAAGGACAGCTAAAGAGGAGCAGAACATGGCAGAACATGTAATAAGGTGTAGATATCCACAGAAATGGTAGGTGATTCTTTGTGACCTTTTTCTCCCCTGAATCAGTTATTTCATGTTTGATCTTTCTTTATAGTTTACCACTGATCCATAAAAAATGTTTGATGATAAATGAGCAGAGAAATTTTTGAAGACATTCTGAAATTTCTGTCTACAGGCATCACAGATGGTTTGCTGTTCTTAGAAAGAGAAATGTATCTGAACAGCTTCTAATACAGAAATCCCCTGAGAGTCCCATTAAAAGCTGAGATCTATATGTATAGCTATGAAATCAATAGGCAGTCCATGAAGCCACTGCATGTAAGAGGCCAAATATTATAATGTGTATTTGTCTGCAGCTTCTGAAAAAGAGCTTTGCTCAAAACAGCATTATTCTGACTCAATAACAGAAGCAATGGGAAAAAAAATGCCCCAAATAACCAAATACACCCTCCAACCCACAAAACAAAACAAAAAATATTTTCACATGTAGCTCATAAGAATGTTCAGAACTATTTTCCATTACTTTTATAAGCATTGTGTAACCCTTTATACTGCCTGTCATAACAGAGCAAGCATTCAACTGACCTTTGGTGCACTCTTAGATTCAAGGTGTGTAGAATTTAAGTATTTCGTAATGCTCATTTATGGTATATTCACATATAGTGGCTTTTTCACACAAATAAAAAGTCTTAAAATGCAAACACTAAATATTTTACAGGCATAAAATTAGAATCAATGCATTAGTAAAATAGTAAAATTATGTTTAATAATCCAGCCATTGAAATCATTATGTTCATTTCTATACAGAAGAGCTCTTGCTATTCTCATCCTCAACCAACTGAAAATAAATGCATTAAGCACAAAATCAGCTAATTAAAATCTAGAGTGTGTTTTCTTTTAACATATATAGGACCTTAATCACCACAGTATTAATTACATCTGGTATTCACTGTGTTTCAGTAATTCTACCCAGCAGCCCTGTTTTCTCTATCTATTTTTCAATGTCACAGTTCCCTTGTTCAGATTTCCTTCATGCTTACTAATTTCTGTGAAGAAAGAAACAAGAGTTGCCTAATGGCTTTGACTTTAAGTGTCCTATTATTACAGTTTCATAGATATTTACACTGTTTCATAGTTGTAGGTGGCAGCTCTAAAAAATGATAACACTGAATGAGTATTTTTAAACTGAATTTTGTGGATTCCAGTATTTGAACCTGTTAAAAGCTCTCTCTGTCTTGATAAATTCCTATCTCTATGTGCTACGTGCTACTTTTCCATTATAAAAATAATTCAGCTTTCCATAGGATATTTTACCTTTGGGAGTATGTGCCTAGTAGGCAAAGGATGAGGGTTTTTTTCAGCTCAAAACTTAAATATGAATAGAAATACTTTTAAAATTATCTGAGGTTTTTTGGACATTTTGTGAAGCATGCCAAGTCTCCTTCTGTAGTCCCAGGCATTCTGGAAATTCTTGAAATAGTGAAGTAATATCTTTTTTTTTTCCTTTTTGTTTCAATCAGGGGATCTAATCTCTTGATCCTCAATCAGTTCACTGATTATATTCAGGTACAGTTCCCACATAAATGAGTGGAAACTAGGTCTAGACAAGGAAGTTAAAATTTGGCCTGGAACCATCTGTCTCTCTCCTGAAAGAAGCAAGCAGTAAATGTATTGTTTCTGTAAGGACTGTAAAACATTTTTGTACCACTAGCTTAGCTCTGTCTTCTTAGAAGTCTGTAGTAAAGCTTATATTGTTTTTAATGGAAATGCTTAAGTCAGTTCTGAAATTCTAAGAATCTAGAGAGACTAACCTCCATAATGCACAATAGTATCTTACAAAATAAGCACAAAATGCATGTTGAAGTCTTCCAAATAGAATCATAGAATCGTAGAATAATTTGGGTTGGAAGGGACCGTAAATATCATCTAGTCCCAACCCTGCTGCCATGGGCAGGGACACCTCCCACTAGACCAGGCTTTCCAAGGCCCCATCCAACCTGGCCTTGAACACCCCCAGGGATGTGGCAGCCACAAGTTCCCCAAGCATTCTGTGCCAGGGCCTCACTGCTCTCATGGTGAAGAAATTCTCCTTATGTCTTACCTAAATCCGACCCCCTCCCATTTAAAGCCACCGTCTCTAGTCCTTTCACTACATGACTTTGTAAACAGTCCCTCCACAGCTTTCTTGTGGGCCCCCTTCAGGTAATGGAAGGCTGCTATAGGATCTCCTTGGAGCCTTCTCCTCTCAAGTCTGAACAACCCTAACTATCTTAGCCTGTCCTCATATGGGAGGTGCTCCAGCCCTCTGATCATCCTTGTAGCCCTCCTCTGGACGCATTCCAACAGTTCCATATCCTTCTTATGCTGTGAATTCCAGAACTGGATACAATACTACAGATGAGGTCTCATGAGAAAGGAATAGAGTGTCAGAATCACTTCCCTGGACCTGCTGGCCATGCTTCTTTTTGTGTAGCCAAGGATACAGTTGGCCTTCTGGGCTGCAAGAGTGCATTGCCATCTCATCTAACACTTGCTAATGTTACTTGTATTAGTGATCATCAGGTCCAGTATTGTATCGCTTTGGGTGGGGGTGTCTGTTATCTGGGTTAAAAAATTATGTTCAGTTCACTCTAGGAGTCTCATGGATTGCCTACATCTTGCCCTGCTACTTTTCCAGTGCATACATCAGGGTGGTTGAGGTACCTAAGTAGGATGAGAGCTTGAGGTCTCCTATAGCTGGAGAAAGAAGGCTTCAGTGACTGGCTCTCCTTGATCGGGTGGCCTGTAGTATGTATCAACCACAAGGTTCCTGTTGTTTCTTCTGTCTTTAATTCTGACCCACAAGCTTTCAAACTGTTTGTGGCTAATCTTCAGTGACAGATCTTCACATTCTATCCCTTTCCTGAGATAGAGGGCAATACCTCCACCACTCCTTCCTGGTCTTCTGAATAGCCTGTAGTCATCAATAGCCACATTCGAGTCATGGGATTCATCCCACCAAGTTTCTGTGATGGCAACTAGATCGTAGCTTTCTAGTAGCACAGTAGCTTCCAGCTCCTCCTGCTTGTTACCCAAGCTTCATGCATTTGTATAGTTGCAGGTCAACTAGGCTGCATGTCGTGTCACCTTTTTAATGGACCATTTATTACCTGTGAGGTGTTTTGGAGAAGTTTTTTCCCTAAATACAGAGATTCCTGAGTGGATCCATCTAGCTCTTGTTAAAGTTCAGTAATCCACAACTTTGTAATAGATACAAACTTGGAGTTCTCTGAAGTGAATCTAGAGAATGTAGTTTTAGATTAGGTCCTGAGTTGATGTACTCTGCTAGTTTGGAAGCTAATTATAATTATTCCAATTTCAAAAGTGCAGATTCTTGTCATTCTAAGCAATGAAGTAAAGTTTCCCTGCTTGTAAGAACAGTTTTCTAAAATAGGTGTTGGGAAACCATAGCAATAATGAGCTTAGTAAAAATGCTTAGACTAAACATGATCTCACAAAAGCAAAATGTGGCATAAGATTAATTTATAAAACTGCCTTGTTAAATAAAATTATATGTAGGTTGTCAAATATTAAGTTACTCAAGTCAGTTCTTTGTAATTGAATTTCAGAGAAATTAACTTAATCTGCTGTAGTAGGGAATTTAATGGATTATATGTTTTGTGTATTTTCTTCAAATTAAAATTAAGTAAATACACAGTTAAATCTTTTGTCAAATTATGGGGGATTTACTGTCTAAAAGAAATTTAAAAATTAAACTTCTTACTAAACTTAAAATAAATATAAAACTTAAAGTGAGCTCGAGAAAACCAGAAGTCATCAGAAGACATTTTGTTGGATGGTGTGTTTTGTCAGGTTCATTTAAAAAATGAAATTACTCTGCCTGATAATGGCTTTCTGCTATTTGCTCAGAGTTTATTTAAATTGCATTGACACTATTTTTCCAGTCTTATTGAATCCACACATTTTTTTTTTACCTGACATACAGTATTTTTATAATAGAAAGAAAAAACTGTTTAATTACTGTTCTACAAGACAATTTTCAGTAAATTTCATTAGAACTGTAGAGCAAAAATCATGGCTAGTCATGGGCCCATATTTGATAAAGATTGTCCTGTGTAGTGTATAGATGATTTTTTAAATTCACTTAGGTAACTAGTACTTGTTAATAACCCATCTTGTTATTAATTCATAAATAGACCTTTGCCATTGTTACTCATTTCTCCAACAAGCATAAAACGTTGCTTCTAGGCATGTAATGATATCTTCACTTCTCTATGATGCCCAAGAAAACTGTGCTGGTGAGATCTGTACACTTTTACAGATGTCCCTAGGGTTCCTGTCATTATTTTGTTTCCCGTATTATGTGTGCTGCAGAGTCAAAGCATGACAAAGTCATTTCAGAAAATGCTGTGGAAAGAACATCACAGTGTCTGGATTAAGGAGCTTCATGCAGCATATGAATTTGTACTGCGGTAAAGTATCTTTTAAATAAAGACTATCTGAAAATAAAATGATAGATATTGAGGAATCTGATTTTTTTTCTTTGAACAAGATTAGATTTTATAGGTAGACTACCATCATTACCATTACAACAGAAAGAAAACAAACCCCAAACCATCTCTAACTAAATAATTCATGTGAAATAAGAAAAGACAAAAGGTAATTGAAATTGATGTTTAGTTGTCTGGCTGATGAAGTGGAACAAGTTTCTTCTTCAGTGTTATCCCTGAGGGGAACTGTAGGCCTTTGTGGTTAACCAACCCTCCTGCACACTTAGCTCCTTCAGTGAGTCTGTAAGGGCACAGCAGGTATCATCCAGAACACTGTTCTGTCTGTCCCTAATCATGTCATAGGTGACATTTGTGGTCTGGGAGCCTTAGAAAAAAAAATTATATCTCAATAAGTTTAAATCACAGAAGGAAGGTCAATAGTACTGTTTTTGCAGCAGTTACTTCAAATCTTTACTGTTGAACACTGTTGTGTAGGGTTCACTTTTGCAGAATTGTTAAATAAATGTTGATGTTCTACCCAACTGATACAATTTGCTTGTTTACCTGATGACAGCATTGTAAAGTTGTTGTGTGCAAAGCTTTTAGGCCTTGTAAGCATTTGATAAAAGCTGCAGCCCCGTATTTTGTAGCAATATTTTCTAATTGTACTCTTGCCTAAGTATCTGTGAAAGATGTAAATATCTGTGATTGCTTCTGCAAGTAAATAAAACATGCATAAATAATAACTATGAACAATAGAGTAATGATAATGCAATTGCAGTTTCCTTAATAACATACAATGCACAAGCAAAAATATTTTTGTTCTTGGGTACAGCTGCTTAGCCAAATTATGAGACTTTTCTGTGTTATAAGACAAAAGTGAGAGTTATGTGGCACTGATTCCCAAGTGGGGAATGTAATAAACTTTTGTGAGAGACAGTGAGAAGGGAGAGAAGAGGGCAAGGGACAGAGCTTTGGAGTTCCAAGCAATATTAAAAAAGAAATGGGAAAGCTTTGAAAAAACAAAAAATTTCACTGCTGCTTTGAGATCTTTGAAAAACTTTGTCGTCACCTCAATTGAATCTGAATACTGTGGAAACAGAACGTTTGGGAGCTTAATATTTCATGTGGAATTCCCTCTGTATTTCATTGTGAAGTACAGACTGTAAAATCCTAAAAATAGTGTAAAATCCTAAAAATAGTGTAAAATGTACATCTAGATTTATAGTGTTTGAAGAAAAAAGAAAAGCTGTCAAGATAATTTTAGATCAACTGGAAACTTGCATATACATAAGTAAATACCATTACCAAAGTTTATATTGATTTTCTTATCTGTAAGTCTACTGTTCCTGCAGTATTTATAATTAAACATGTAATCAATTACATTTTTGCCAAGTGAATGTATGTTTTAGGTGCATTCTTCTGGGCAATGTAGGCAATAGTTCATATTTCTTGTTCACCTAATAGCAGCAAAAACTGGCTAAATTACTAATCTAAAGATGATAAACACCATATTGCAATCAAATAAGATCCTTGAACAGATATTTAATGAACTAGCAAGACTAGAGAGTAACAACACTTTTGGTAACAGTGGTGCTTTTCCAGGAGCTTTAGTTCCTGTTTAGGTCACTGAGTAGTGTGCAGTAGCGCGCTAAAGCAAAGCACTGTTTCCTTGCACTCTTGGTAGACCAGCTCATTTTGCCTCTGATTGATTTTTGCATGTGGCAGTATGATACTTTCCAGTTCAAGAGGAAGCTGTAGTTTGCAACAAAAATAAAGGACTGAAGCCTCCATGGGAAAAAAACTTTGAGAAACAAAACCAAAGGATTACTTGTAGTAGAAGGAAATAATAACAAAATAGATAAACAAGAAAATGAAATTTGGTGTCATTTTTGTTTTGAGAAGGACACTGATGGCCATCTCAGATGGGCACCCTGGCCAATATGTTTTACTGGTGTAGATGAAACTATGTGTTTTCTATACGATATTCAACAAGGGTAAAATATCTTTTAGAAGGAAATACTGCTCACCAGAATTTTGCAACCTGTCAGCCTCTGCTAGCTATTTCTAAGTAATTATCACAGTCCCACAGAGAGCACATGGGATCTGTGATGTAGCAGTAGAAGATTGGAGATAAGATGATGATGCGCACTTGATTTGATAGACTAACCTGTATGACATTTCTAAGAGAAAGGTCAAGAAGCTGTTTCTTTATAGATTGTCGTATTACATCAAGTGTTGTAGCAATAGCATTTACATTTTTATAATCTACTTCTCATAGTAATGCTTACAGAAAATTCCAGAAAAACAGAACTGTTTCTCACTGTCTACACATATATTACAAATCCTTACTGAACACTGAGATTTTGTAATAATTATTCACTATGATAAATCTTTTCCTCATCTATTTTTCAGCTTTCTGAATTAGACTAAACTTTGATATTTCGTGTCACAGGTGACTGAATTCACTGTCAATTTACCTCTGAAAACAGGCTAAGAGGAGTTACAGATGAACAGAAAAATGACATTGTTAAAGGGAAGAACAAAGTATTTTAGAGCATCAATTTTTTGAGATGAGAATTCTGGAAAGCTTTACACTGTAAATCTAAAAAAACTATAATCAGAGTAGGAACCGATATAAAACCAAGTAATTTTGTTTGCATTTTTGAGCAGTTTTGGAGAAAGTAATCTGAAACATATGATTTGAACATGGCTGTTAAGCAATTTCACTTACATCACAGAATGCCCAACTTCAAATAAGAACCTAAATGCATTTATTTACTGCAAATTTAATGTAATAGAAAACTATGATTAAATAAAGTTAGTAAATATTAATATATGTTCACTAATATTTATGAAAATTGAAGTACTTGCCTTCAGATTAGACATTTTATTTCATAAAATGTTTTTATGCTTATTTTTAATGTGACAATTCAGCATTGATATGTTAGAGCTCTACAATCTATCTGACGAGACAAACGCACAGATGGAACTACAAGAAAGCTTATAAAACCCCTTGAAGCTGCTGACTGCTATTGACCCTAATTTCTGTGTTCCCATGTTAAATTTTTCTTAGAAAATCCCAAACACACAAACCAAAACAAAAAAACTAAAAGACTCCAAACAATATCAGTAGCTCAGATACTTTAAAATTCCTCAGGAAACATTTTCAGTTTAAAGGTTTTATATAAGCAGATCTCTAAATGCCACAAAGATAGATGGACCATACTAATATATTACTTATTTGTTTGTATATTCTGCGATAGTGTATTGATGACCTGATGTCTCAGTTCAGTCCTCCATTAAGGATTTTAATAATCTTTATTGGTGAGAGTGTTTGTGACCCTATGAGGCTAAATTGAGGACTGCTGAAGGAGGAATAAAAATAATTTTTTTTTTTCAGGAATTCCACACCCTAGTGAGTATAAGTAAATAGGGGGTGAATATTTTTATATAGCTCATTGGGAAAAGTGGAAAATAGGTGAATGAACAGATTTGAGAGTTCTAAACTGTAGCCTGTGCAATTTACATTTTCATCTAGCTTTTGAATCTAGATGGAAAAGAGATTAGATAATAACCTGGAATAGTTCTTTCTATTCATCTTGGGACTTCCTGTCAATGCTGCAGAGTGCAGTCATTCAATTAAAACTGTATGTAATGATTTTAATCCACTCAATTTGGAATGTAACCTTAAACAGGTTCTCTTCTTCAAAATATTTCATATTCAGGGTGTAAGGAAGAACCTTTTTCTTTCAACATAACTAGTTCTCACATCAGTGTTAGAGAAAGCTGTTCCACTAAATACTTATTAAAATAAATTGAATCTCTCCTTACTTTCTCAGGATTACACATTATCTGACAGTTCCTAAAAAAGTTGACAACATCCTTTTCTTTTTGTTTACCATTGTTTGAGATTTGGTGTCACATGCCACAGATTCTGGTGATGAAAACAGCAGAAAAAGCACAAAGCTTAGGCCTGGGATATCAAAGGAGACAGAAAGTAGTCATAAGCAATTGGAGATGGACAACAAAAAAGTAAGTTATAGAATATATTTACATTTGATAGTGGAAGCAATCCGTATGATAGATTTATTGATTTAAAATAAATTTATTTAAAATAATTTTACATTTAAGGATAAATTTGAAGCAAAACAATAGACTGAAGTAGTTGAGAACTGACACATCTGGAATTCAAACAGGACTCCAGATGTTTGAGGTACAAGTATGGTTTATCTAATGTGTATGTGCAGAAAAAGAAGTTTTTTTAAGAAATTGTCAAAAGATACAGAGTAGTCATTGAAAGAAAAGGAATTTATAAGCTGTGTTAAGAGAAACAAGCATAGAAATTAAATACCTTTGAATAAACTTTGTTCTCAACTGCTTCTCTATATGTCTTATTGCCTTTTTTCAGAAAACACAAAATTTGCAAATAAAACTGCTTTGTTAAAAAAAGAGGCTTAAAAATAATACATTTTGTATTGATAACAGAGAGCAAAAAGTGAAGGACTTCAAGGCCACACCCCCAGACTGTAGAGATCTGTCCTTAAGTTTGATGAGGCTTCTGTACCACTGCCATGGTTATGTCAAGACTGTCTATGCTCTCTAAAAGTAACAAAGATGACCTACTTCAAGGTAGCCCTGCTTAACTGCCAGGGCTAAAATGTGAGATTTGCTACTGGAAGCACAGGTGCTGACATGTGAAGCACGGGAGTAATTCCATATTACATTACAGGTAGCTGGCCTGCAAGTGGAATTGGGTATCACTCCTACAGCAAATGATTCCATGGCATAAAATATGTAGAAGTCTTAGTCTCATCACTTCCATATCTTATACTGAAGACCTTAACCTATACAAAGCATGTCTACTGTATTTGTTTTATCAGTGCTTAAACCAACAGTCAATCTTTAACTTGTTTCTAATTCTAGATGAGCTTTTCCTTTGCAACTAGCAATGACACAAAGTGAACTCTGGGTATGAGGGCACAGTACTTTTAGAAATGAAATCATCATGTTATCCTGTTAAAAACTCTATTTCCCACCAGTAATTCTTATGGATGGAAATGCTGCTCTTCAGTGGTGGATTTAATTTGTTAAATTTAGTCTTTGTCTCTTCTGTAATTGCATATCTGCTGTTTGGGCTAGTGTGAGGAGTGATTCCTAATTGCTTCTTGGCTGAATTTTCTGCAGTTACAAGTGTTTTTGTTGAAGATAGTCATTAAAAGGTAGAAGATACTGTAGTGCATAAAAAACAAGAATGTAATTCTGTGGTTCTGGAGTAAGTTTTTAGTCAGCTGGGCATCAAATCTCAATAGGTCTTTCAGATTATGTAGCTTGCTCAAAGTGAAACCAAAAAGAAGTGATTATGGAATTTTCCTTTGCTCAAGTATAAAACAAGGAAGAGTTGTCCTGTCTGTTCCAAAAATAATGGATATTTCCAAGAAATGTGAAAATGTTGTATAAATGATATCTTTGATAGTTTAATGTTATTGGCAATAAATAATAATACTATAAACAAGTAACCTAAGCTGAAAGCACAGATGTAAGAGATCTCTGATGACAACATTGATTAGTGGTGCAGATTGACTGAATAAGTATTTGATGTTGCTAAAACAAATCTTCTGATGATGCCTGCAAGTAATGATAGTAATATTTCTTCTCAGAGGAAAATAGTATTGCTCCATATACATCACATATTCATAAGCTTCAGAAAGACTTTTACTCTGTACTGTGTTATGTCTACTTGTGTTCACCATTTCTACAGCCACATAGGCTATGGTTCAAAGTTTTTTTTAATAGGTAGCATTCTATAAAATATCTAATTATTTTATTATGCAGAATGTGGATAAAGTAGGAAATAAATATTTTTTTAAATTTCTATTTTAAGATGATCTTAAAATTCTTTGCTGCTGGACACTTTTTTTTCAAATAGGTTATTGTCTCTATGATCTTTTCACATGGACCATAGCAGTTGTCATCTAAATACACTGCTTCTAGGAGCTTTTAGTGACGTCTGTAAATATATATATATGTGAGAACAACCAATTGTATATATCAACTGTATCCTGGGTTGCACCGACACGAGTGGACGAGGTCCTGAGGGACATGGTTTAGTGTTTGATGGGAATGGTTGGACCCGATGATCCGATGGGTCTCTTCCAACCCAGTGATTCTGTGATTCTGTGATTCTGTGAAAGAATCATGGCCAGCAGGTCAAGGGAAATTATTCTGCCCCTTTATTCCTCTCTTCTGAGACCTTATCTGGAGTATTGGAGTTCTGAAATTCTTAACATAAGAAGGATATGGAGCTCTTGGAATGGGTCTAGAGGAGGGCTACAAAGATGATCCAAGGGCTGGAACATCTCCCATAAGAAAGTTGGGCTTGTTCAGACTGGAGAGGTGAAGGATCTGAGATCTTATAGCACCTTTCCAGTACTTGAAAGGTACATACATGAAAGGTGGACAGGGGCTATTCATAAAGGCTTGTGGTGACAAGACAAGGGAGAATGGGTATAAACTGCAGAGGGGCAGATTTAGACTGGATATTAGGAAGAATTTCTTCATGATGAGATTTATGACACACTGGAACACGTTGGACAGGGAAGTTGTGGCTGCCCCATTCCTGGAGGTGTTTAAGGCCAGGTTGGATGAGGCCTTGGGTAATCTGATCTAGTGGGATGTCTTTACCCATGGAGGGGGTTGGAACTAGATGATCTTTAAGTTCCCTTCCAACCCGAACTATTCTATGATTATATGATTCTATAATTCTGTTATAAATCCCCAAAGATATCATTACTGTCTCATCAGTATAATTTTCTCGAAACAAAATATTCATGTTATAAACTTTTTCGAAGTTTAATCTAGTGTACATTTATTGCATACAGGGACAAGACCACCTGCAAGTCATTGTGGAAAATGATGAGGAAGCTCTTACTGAGAATACTGAGAATTCTTGAGAATACGATACTCTGTATCAAGTATCAATGAGGCTAATGACATAGTCCAAATAATTTACTAAAGTAAGTGTTTCTTGTTCTTGTCATGATCTTTAAATGGTAGAATGACTGTCCTTTAGAGGAGATATTTTTCCTCACTCTGAAATGCTTATAGTTAGTCACAGGTAAGCAATTAAAGATTGCAGTAATATACTGAAGAAAATAGTCATCAAACTAGCACCACATACTTATATACGTACAGCTAAATGCACACAGATAGATAAAGCGATCAGGTTTCATTGAATTATATTTGACCACTGAGCTAAATTCAGTAAAATCAATGTGATAACTTTTCTGCCTTTCAAGAAATTATATGATTCTTCGTTATTGAAGGTTTGTAAAAATCATGCCTAGTTTTTCAAGTGCTTTAGTGAGTGACAATAAGTAATGATTTTGCCTCTATGCATTAACATAAATACACACTCTACTCTTAAGTTGGTAAAGGGCAGCATTAAAACTGAAGCAATAATATCTGTAGATTTGAAATTAAATATTACAAAATGTTACATGATAAAAATTTTGACAGCAGAAAATAAGGCAACAAATATGCATATAAATCCAAGAAAATTCAAAGCCTACTTGCAGTATTGAGTGCCACAGAATTCCTGAAACAAATAAGCAACTCCATAAAATAGTGAAATCTGATCAGCATGCAGTGAGAAGTCAGACATTTTTTAAAACTTACAGTCTTTTTAATAATACTTATTTCTGGCTTGGGAACAGAAGTTTTACTGAGCAGCTGCAGGGTAACATCTGTCATCTGACTAGTTTCTGAACCTGGGGACTTGTCTGTGACTGGGAGAAAACAATACACCTCCACAAAATTAAACAAGAATTGATTTAGATTCACACATTTATCTCCTCTAATGGCAAATGGAGAGCTTCAGGTACATAAGCATGCAGAGTGTTTCATAGCCCACATCTAACAAGTGCCTCTATTGTTACTTTAATAATTCCAGTAATCACTTGAATATATGAATATGCATTGAAATTACTTTTATGGTCATATTTAAGTGCAATGGTGCATTATTCTCAAGATTATTGTAAAGGCATTCAACACTTTGGAACACTGGGAATAGACTAAATTGCCTATGTTAAATAAGAATTGTAAGATACTTTAGGCAAATGTGGATAATATAGTTTGGAGCAGAACTATTCATTCTTACATGCTCTGAAAACTTAATTGTGAAGTCTACAAGTTATGACTTCTGTATTTTTTTTCTCACTTTGCTATCAGATTGATACATAGTGCCAACAGCTGCAGAGTCTAATTCTGGTAAATGCCTAAGAGCATTTCTGAATTTAATGTCACACTAATGCATAGTGCTATGCTGAAGTGAAATCCCAAACCTTTTATGCCCACCGTATAGGTCTTTCTTATGCATATTTGGTGAGAAATGTACCTTGAAAGCATACGGTGTAAAATTCTGGGAAAATCTGGGGGTTTACTACTCTAAAATTTATTCACATTCCTTAAGAAAATGGATGTCTACTACTACTGAGTACCAAAGTATTTTTCTAATGATAATCCTAGTAATTACACAACATGAAAAATAATGGGAAAACTTTAAACCTGGACAAAAATAATTAAAACATATTTGTCTAACTTCTACTCTTCCATCCATTAACTTCCTCACTTAATCTGGGAGCTTTAGTGTGGTATAGTCAAGAAGCACTTGAATAAACCAATATAAAGTTGCAATAAGGTACAAGGAAATGTCTTGGAGTTTCAATGCAGTAGGTTAACAGCTTGTGATAGTTCCTACTTCCCAGCTGAGGGTCAGTTGCTTATCAAACCAGTACAGTGTGCTCACAGGAGAACATCTGGCACTGCCTTTCGACTAGTTACCAGCTAAATGCCTGCTGGTCAGCACTGATTTATATGGCCACTGTTTGTCTGTCAAAATGATAGGTAATTTCCTGTCTGGGAGAAACACATCTCTCCGAAAGTACAATGCAGTTGGCTGTAGTGACCTAGGTAAATCAAAGAGGAAAATCTTTCTCCATTTAAAGATGGTTAAATAGAAAGGCAGAATTTGGAGGAAAGTCATCTGGTTCAGGTAAGACTAGAGAAAAAGAAAGTGGTGTGAGCACATTCCTTGAGAAGCTATTTATTTTTATCATCCACTGTGGGGAGCAGATTGTTTTTCAAGCACAAACTCCTTTTTTATTGGCTATTGGTACCCCAGGAACAGAAACAACTGAAATATAACTCACCCTACAAATTAAATAATGATTCCTTTTCTGGTAGCTTAATGTTTTTGTGTACTGAGATTTCAGTTTTTGTGCCCGGTAAATGAAAATACTATCAGTACAAGTTATGTGCTTTTGTAAACAAGGTTTGTCAAGACAGCCTATCTAAGTACTAGATAGATAGCATAGTAGAGTGTGCTGGTTTTATTCTGCTTAGAGATATTCTTAAGTGTACTATTTGGTGTAACTCCTTCCATTCCGCTTATCATTGAAATCATCCCAGGTCTCAATAACACCTCCAAAATCTTCATTTACATAAAATATTTCAGCCCTGAAAAGTAACAATATTTGTTCAAGGTGAATATGAGACAAACTAAGCTTTCATTAATTTATAGAACCTCCACAATTACAGCAAACTGTTTAGGCAAGAAATGTAGGTAATGAAACCACGGTTCATAGAAAACCAAACCAATTCTACAGCTGAGCTTGTTTGACCTCTGGAAGGTTCCTTTTAAGTTCAGACCTAATAATTGTGTGATCTTGGGCGTACAAGCCTCCTCCAGGCAAATGATGAGAGAATTTGTTTTGTGGCCTTAGCAGTTCTTATTTACTTACTTAAAATTTCTCACAGAAACATGTAGTTATATAGTTTAAGTTTCATGGTTGCAATGAAAACCTTGGTAATGAAATCTTAGATGAACAAGAAAGAAATCTTACCTGGGCTATTTTAGAACTAGTCTCATGATAAAAATATTTCCAGGTTTGGAAAGCTCTGGGGAAACTGACTTGTCACTTCTAAATGTCACATCTTGGAAACCTCTAACTATACACTTATGACTTTCATTGCTGTAAATATTCTGCCTGTCTCACCAATATAACAATGAAACATTTATTTACAATTTAGTGCAGTATATCTAACAAGAGAAAAAAATTAATATCACATGAATTTATTCAAGAGGCTTTTTGCAAGGAACAAAGATTTTCAATAAAAGGATCAGTTGTCTGGTAACTTGTGCTTAAGGCCAACTGATACGTTATCCAAGCAGCCAAGTATTTTATACATGTCCTATTTATAAAGTAGATGATGCGTCTTATTTTTAATGTTTTTTCCACAAACTATGTTTGTAGTAGACTCCAAGCTTTCATATCAAAATGTAGTATAAATCAGACAACAATAAGGATGATTTTCAAAATGAAACAACTATATTATAAGACTATATGGACATGGGTGCCAGCTTATTAAAAACTGAAAGAAAATATTCATCAATATATCTGGGGAGAAATAAGTAACCAACTATTCAGTTATTACATTGATATGGTAGTGCAACCCCAAGAGAATTATTGCCTACCTTTTTGAAGAAGCAGATTATAGAGATAATTGCAAAAACCCTGATGATAAAATTCATCACATGCCCCCAGGACCAATTTTTGTAATCTAGAAAATCTGTCAATAAGTGCAAAACTTTAGCAGAATTGCATCCAGACAGTTATAAATAAACAAATTTCAAATTGCAATTTCTAAGACAATTTCTTTTTCTGCTTTCTTCTTTATCCTTTCACTTGGAGTCAAAACAACATTGCAATCAAAAACTGACTTAACAGTTGCAGCTTAGTTCTTGGATCATGTATTTTCCTTTCTTTCACCTCTGTCCAAAAAAAAGTGAGTTAAAATGATTTACATACAGAATACAGAGGACTCTGCCAATTAAGCAAAACAAGAAAAATTATGAAGACCAGGTTACCAAAAAGCCATTTTGATGTGAAACAACAACTACTTACTTGGAATTCTACTAGAACAGCTGTGTTAAAAAGTGTACTTATAGTTTTTTAAAATTAAATTACTAAAAATTAGAAATTATGTTTAATCAACAGCCTTTCAGGAAAGAAAATGAGGCAGCATATTATTTCTTTAAAAAAAACACATTTTTCAGCTATTCAGAATCTTAATGCCCGTATAATGTGCTAAGCCCCAGTTACCTTCATTTTATTATCTTGTAGAAACATTGAATTGGAACATCCAGTCATAATCATTTGTTATTCAAACTGATCACACACTGAAATTTGTGCTATGAAAGCTGTTACATCATAAAAAAAAAGAAAGAAAAAAAAATAGGTCATTGGAATTAAAGGAAAATTATCATGCAACTGGAACAAATTCATATCTCTTCTTACATACAACCTTTCAGGCAAAGTTGCACATATAGCATTTTTTTATGCACTTGAATTTTTAAAGTTTTAATGTATTATAAATGATACTATAGCTTTTATTGCCTTACACAGCACTTTGGAAAATATTTTCAATTACAGTGACCTGTGACTGTGTTCATTAGTTTGTCGCTCTGAGTACTCTCTTGAAATTGAGTGTGTGACAGGTTCAAATAAACATCAGTAATTCTTAATAGAAAGTATTTGTTGTCATTATAACATAAAATAATCTTTTCTAAGTGAATAATTTAGTTCTGACAAAAACACATAAAGACAGCTTTTCTGAAAATCAAATTTCAAAAATTATAACATTGCAAAGTGGGGATCTAATAATAGAAAGTCTTAGGTCAATTCAGACTTTTCCTATAGCAGCCCCTAGTAGAAGTGCATAGAGAAAGAGTAATGTCAAATGAAAGTGCATCCCTTTTTCTGTATGATGCTTTCTCTTCAGAGATGGCATGAAGAAGAGATCCTCTGTACAGCCCCAGTTAAATCAAGGGTAAGATCCCAACAGCTAGACCCCTGGTAAAATGAGATGACAAGATAAAGCCAAAGATAAAAGTGCAGAGCAATTTATATCTATCAAAACATGATAAGAAGAGTAGTTTTATTCCCAGAGAGATTTCAGAAGTTTACTTTTTGCTAGCTAATTTTGCAACATAAAACCCAGACATAATTATAAGCTATTTTGATGCACCATTGAGCATCCTATGTTGTGTGCCCTATGTTTCCGTAGGCTTGAGGGCACATGCTATGTATGCTTGGAGAAACAGGTGCTAACTTTTAATATTTTCCCATCAAAACAGCTGCAGTTTTTCTGCAGCAATAAGTTACATTAAGTCTCTCAAAACTCATATACACATACAACGTGAAAAAAATAATTCAAAGATAGTGAGCTAATAAAAACCCAAACAAACCCAAAATGCAACCACCCTCCAACATCCCAATCCCTCCCCCCTAAACCTTCAACTGTATCTAGTTCTCCATAAAGCATAAATGTGAAGGGCAAATCCAGCAAAATTTTACGTTTGCAAAAAACTTTAATTCAAAGATTTATCTGAATATATTTTAAGGAGCAAAATCCTCCACAGCAAAAGGAAGACTCATAATACATTTTTCTAGTTATTTTTTCTTTCATTTTTTGGATACCTTTGATAAATAGATCCTTTTTAGCTCTTTCTTGTCAATGGATCATCTCTACAAACAGTGCTTCTATTAAGTAATCTAGATGCTTACTTTGGGTTTTTTAATGTATGTATAATGAACTGCTCTGATTTTCTAAGCTTTCCCATTTAGGGTTGAGCTCATACAAGTTTTGATTTTTCCCAGTGAATTATAGAGGAAAGCTGCAGTGGATTTTCTGCTTGCCAACTACAAAGAAGGGACCATAAAGGTCCAAGAAGGGACTAACTACAAAGAAGGGACCTTATCTTGATGCAGCTTCACTTTGGAGAAGTGTTTTGATGCTTCACCTCAGTCCAGCTACCATGTCACAGTGTGATCAAGAAACTGATCATTTCTGTTGAGCAAAAGAAGCACAGAGCAGACCTTTTAACAGTGATTTTTCTAAAATTCTTGTCCAGCTCATGTAGCACCTGTGTGTTGACCTTTTTTGATATTCCAGTTTGGTGCAAATGTCAAACAACTCTTGAATGGTCAACATTTAATTATTCTGCAACCCCTTCACTTGTTTTGCATACATCTGCTGCAAGACTGATACTCATTTAGTTGTTGTCTATCACAGAACAACATCTGTTACCTTCCTCATCTTCAAGGCTCTCATTTCTGTTGCAATATTTTTGAATCAATGTTGAGTTGCATGTTTATTGATGGTCCCCTGGTCAAGTGCTTGGTTGATATTGCTAGCAGTATCTGGTGCTTTATATTCCCTTTCAAAGTAATACAACAAAATTGCTTGAATTTGCTTTTTTTTTTCCAAATATAACTTGACAGTATAATATAAAAAA
>WAAB01004177.1:16467-33239 GCA_013389865.1 Piaya cayana | reverse complement strand
TCGACATAAGGAAAAAATTCTTCACTGAAAGGGTCGTTGGGCAATGGAACAGGCTGCCCAGGGAGGTGGATGTCTTGGCTTCCCTGGAGGTGTTTAAGGTGTGGGTGGATGAGGTACTGAGGGGCATGGTTTAGAGATTGGTGGGAATGGTTGGACTCGATGATCTGGTGGGTCTCTTCCAACCTGGTTATTCTATGATTCTATGATAAACGACACATTTCTTGAGCAAGCTTGCTTACTTGATCACTGTATAGAAGTGGTTTAGGTGGCTATTTCAAAAGCACTGTAAATGCCAAGTGCGTTACCCATAATCTATGGAGATAATCATTGTAATTCTGGAATCTCATTAAAGTCCTGATTCTGAAAAGACACAGTCAGAAAGACTACTTCTCTCTCTTAAATCTGTGCAGACTATATAACATGTTTTCCTGCCAAATATGGGTTCATTTTGCTGATTCACACAGACATGAGCAAGCCTATGGATCCTAAGTCTTTAAGCCTGTGATGTAACAATGCTCAATGTTATTATACAAGGGCCATGAGACTAATAAAGTATTTTGTATCCTCTTAATATCTAACACTGTAGGTATGACCAAAAAGGTTTATAACAATCTGAATCTTTTCTTTCTTATATTAAATTAGAAGAAAGTAAATATTCAAGCTCTTGTATATTAAAATTCCTCTTTTGTAACCAATCATCCAATCAGGAAAAATCATTGGCTCTGAGGAATCTAGGAGATGTTAGAGGTACGTGTGCACATCATCAGTGTGACTAAGCAGTATCCATCTGCAAGTTCTTTCAACTTGCTGTATATGACAGGTCTGTATTATTTCTGTAATCATGCAGGCAACTCATATGAATGCTTGGGGCAGTCTTTGTTCTTATATTAAAGGAAGAACACAATCTACTGGTTGCATCTTGCCCTCTGCTTAAGAGGTCTGAAACAATCATTTCCTAATTACTCTGTAGTCCCACTAATGCCATCTGCAATTATTATTCTGTCCAACATATTTATCACAATTACAGTACAATTACAGTGAATTATAATTTGATAGCAGTATAGTGCAGTTACTACTACAAGGTAAGTCAGATACCCTTTATGAATGTGGTACATCTTACAGACAGAGAATATAATTGTATCAATTTCTTTCCATTAATATTATCTGTAAAAAATCATCTAACCTACTGTTTAAAATTGTAATTATTAGGAAATAATTGGCTTGAATAATGCATGAGGTGTAAATGATGAAATATACAGAATGTGTAGTCACATTTTTCCAGAAATGTATTCAACTTAAGTTTTATACAGAAATGATTTTACTCGTTTTTTTTTCATTCTGGCATCAAAAATTCATTTATTATTGAGCCTTGTTTGACATTCCTTCAGGTTCAAATTTCTTGGGATTCTGAATACAATCACAGCAGATATGTGTACATCTTGTACTGCTTGACTGAGCACAGTAGACTTAGAAGAAACCCTAGAGGAAAAAATCCACTCCCTTGAAGCATTCTTTAAGATCATTAATGCTTTCTGGCTGCAGCATGGAAGCAGGTCATGCTAGCAGAGAAATGCAATTAACTTTCATTATAAATTAAATGTGCAAATGTGTTACATAGTGCTCAGAATGTTGATAGAATTATTTCTACTTCATTGTAGCCTTATTTGGGAAAAAAATATTTTTTAACAGCTGCTCTGTGGTTTGGGAATTTGAAATAGCTTTTATTCTCCTTAAACCAGCTATCAAGTACCTGGGGCTAAGAATCGCTAAATGTGAAATGTAGTCATATATTATTATATACAAGATCAATATTTCAAAAGGCCACCTAAGCTCTTTGAGAAAAGAAGGATTAGCCATTTCTTCTGTAAACCACAAAAGAAGCATAGCTGGAAATACTTATTTTTCTTGTCATTTAGACTTTGACAGACAGGCTTCTCTGTAATGCAAAGATGGTAAAAGAGTAAATAAATTATTCATGTACTGATCACTAATTGGGAAGGTTCTTTAATGACTCTGGGATGGTATAAAATCTTGCATAAACCATTAATGTAAAATATGCCATAAAAGATAAAATAAAATTAATAGCTTATATGAAAGGTGAGAATTTACTGCTAATCATTTGTACATAAATTTGTAGAATAGCATTCTCTTTTCTTCATTTCCTTAGGGATAAGGGTGAGCACACTACATATCTTTCAGAAAGAAAAGCTATTTCCTTCATTAAAGAAGTGTAGTTGTTCCTTCATCTTACCAATTTAAAGCACAGAAACACGATGTAAATGCAACAGGCTGAAATTAAAGGATTCTTGCTAAATAGCACTCAGTACCAACTGTAGATGCCATTTGACTGCTTGTGTACCAGGAGACTGCTGCATGTTCACGAACACCTCTTAGATCCCTACAGTTTCTGTAGGTGGTTACACCTTTGGGGATAAATAGGACCCAAAAGATAAGTAGGAGTTTTTTGGAAACAGCAGCTTGTTTATAAGATGCCAAAAATTACCCCAAAATAACTGGATATCATTATTTTCGTTACACCATCCTGAGGTGGGGGCTATTGAGGCTTCCATATGGGTTCATTTGTAGTTCAGCCTCCATGTAAGGTGAATGAAAGCCTTCCTCACAAAGACAAAAAAAATGGAGGAGTTTATGGCAGAAGCAAAGGTACAGCTGGAAGTGGGGCAACTTAAATAGTTATGTGAGAGACTTAATCAGCAACTGCTAACCAAGTAGGAAATCAATGAAGCTGTTGCTGTGAAAATTTATAAGGTAGCACGTTGGAGCAAGTCCAGAGGAGGGTCGTTAAGATGATCAGAGGGCCGAAGCACCTCTGCTATGAGGACAGGCTGACAGTTGCGGTTGTTCGGTCTGGAGAAGAGAAGGCTCTGGGGAGATGTTAAAGCAGCCTTCCAGTACTTAAAGGGGGCCTACAGGAAAGTAGGGGAGGGCATTTTTATCAGGGACTGTAGTGATAGGATGAGGGGATTGTTTTTAAGCTGAAAGAGGGGAGATTTAGATTGGACATTAGGAAGAAATTATTTCCTGTGAGGGTGGTGAGGCACTAGAACAGGTTGCCCAGACAAGTTATGAAAGCACCATCCCTGGACATGTTTGGGACCAGGTTGGATAAGGCTTTGAGTGACCTGACCCAGGGGAAGATGTCCTTGCCCTTGGCAAGGGAGGTTAGAACTGGATGATCCTTAAGGTCCCTTCCAACCCAAACCATTCTATGATTCTATGATTTTGTCTCAATTCTATAGGTAACAATGATGTGACATGAAAAATTAGTAATTGCTGCATCTGTTACAAAGGGAAATAAACACAAGTCTCTTGAAACGTCTCTCCACCAGCCTTGTTCATTTTAATATATTAAATGAAAACTATTGTGGGCTTTTATAAAAGAAACAACTAAAGAGCACAATTAAAGGAAAATCCTGTGAATACTTCCATAATTTAATATAGAGGTAAAAGTTTCCCCTAAAAGGGTCATGTAATTTTTTCTTTTTACTTTGTCGGTCTTGTTGAAAATGGGAAAGTTCGCAGGAGAGAAAGTACTAAGTGTTGGATATCATATCAGTTTAAGTTCAGTTTGTATGTTTCTTTCTCTGTTATTAACTTTAAAAAATCTCTTTATTTTCTCTTTTCACTTCTCTTTTTTTTTTACTTCCTGTGTATTTATTCTGTAGGGTGTGTGTTGCTTCTTAGAAGTCAGCAATTTTTCTCATGTATATTCATAGACATTTTACAACCTAATTACCTATGTTGTGGCACATGAAATTTACTGTTCCTTGAGTTTATGATTAATGTCAGAAAACATGAATTGTACATCAAAAGAGGGAATTAATCAAAAGTTAATTGATGCTGACAAGAAGTCTAAGAATAAATACTCAGGTTTGTTGGTTTTATACAATTGTAGTCTTAACTCTTTGCTAAAGACTAAAGTAACTGAAAACCAACTCCAAAGAAATCCAATTATCTTGCTACACTTAAAAAAAATCCTAATACTGCAGTAGTTTGTATTGCTATACTACTTATGGAATTTAACTCAGTAGTTTCTGAAATGAAGAAATAAGGAAAATGTAGGAAACCCCAGCCCTCTCAACTTATTAATAAGTAAATCAGTATTTTGGAGATAATTTTGTAAGAATCCAGCATAAACTACTACTCTCAAAATTTAGAAGTTATCCTGTTTTATATTGTGAACACCTAATTAATAGCTCATGTGGAGGCACGACTTTTATCTATACGTCCCCTGTATATTCATTCATGGTGAGGCATGGTATTTACATAACTGGTATTTACATAACTGAAATTTTCTCCTGCATATGTCAGACAAATAAGATGCAATGGACTGTTTCCAATGGAAAATATTCTCCTTCCCCATCTGCTTAGGCAAACTCTCTTCCCAAGCACATCAGCTTCTAGGTTTTACATTTTAGTTAGAATGTTTTAAATGTGGATTCATATACATGAGTTTTCCTCTTGGTTAGTTTTATAGGAGGCCTGGACAGCCCTGATCATATCTGATCATCCATTCAGGAGAATTAAAAAGTGTGATGGTGTGCTTAGTTACAGAAACTGACTTACTTAAAAATTGGTTCACTATCCCAGTAATTATTTTCTCATTACATGGTGAATAGTGCAACCAGAATGATTATTGAAAGATGAATGTTACAGGCAAAGACTGATCAAGAAAAATCAGGAGACTGCATACTTAATGCTTTTATCCTGGCAGGGAAGCAAGTCATACCTAATAAAGAATATTTGACCTCTTAGAAGGGCTATTTAGCATAGGCAGCACACCTGTGCCTGGTTGCATCTGCTATCTCTGATAAGCATACCTGTATTCATCTATGTGGTTTTCTACCACTTTGATGCTGTTGAGCTAGCTACAGTATCTTGAATAATACCTCATCATGCCATTGGATAGGAAGCACTCCCAAACTAACCATGATTAAGATGTGTCTGTATCTGATACAATATATTTATTGTATCGTAGGAATGGCAAATCACTACCCCCTGAGGTATTCATCTACTGTCTCAGCATGATTTCAGGGAGCTCTGAGCCTCTGTTTATGCTGTCTTTTGGATCAGCTAGTCTATATCAATTGAAAAGGTCTGTATCAACTATTATGCCATGATGCCTTTTGTAAATAGGATCACTAACCCCAATATGCTGCCCAAATAACAATTTCTAATAACAGTCGGTCAAGCTAAATTCCCCTTATATCCCAATGTAGGGTGAAACATTCTTCACTTCCTCCTGTGCTGTGTTCCTCTTAAACCCCATGAAAATGAAAGTAGTAAGGACTGTAAGAAATCAAACCCTATTCCAAGCATAGTCTTCCTACTTTTCCTTGGTCTTTAAAGATGTGTTGCAAAAGCTAACTTGAAGCTTACTGCAGAATGATTTGCTATGTGCCTAAGTTGAGATTTAAAAGTTATTAAATTATTTAACCCTTTTATCCATCACAATTAGAGTTAGACACCCAAATATCTTTCTGTCTAGGCATATTGATGGAAGATATAGTTGCTATTCTGTCATGGAAGATTATAGTTAGTAATAAGGATTAAGATATTGACATGCATATTAGAAACTACTGCAGCCAAGGAACTCCTATATCATCTGAATCTGAAGTAGTGTTGGGAAGTGTAATACAATGAGTTTCTTCAAGCACCCTGGCGGGTGGAGCTGGCAGAGTCACAAAGAGTGGTAATGACTCTGCTGTGTTATGTTAATAAAGTAACCTGAGGATGGAGGGCAGTAATTTGCAATGTAGCAACTTAGTTTTGTGGTTGGGTGGTGGCCAATGAAGACTTGTTCCTAGAGCAGAAGTGACCTACTAATGTTTACCTCATGTTTGGCCTGCTTGGTCTATATAAACAGTGAGTTAACCCATAATAAAGGACTTCATCTGAAATCAAATTGATTTGTCGTGAGGTTCATCTTGCTCCCACAATCGTTAAAGTAGTTGTGTTTGCCTTTATAAACTGCTTCCTTTTCTTAAAATATCATGTGTAGGGCACAGCACCTAATACATGTCAAATCTGCAGTGAAGCAGCAAAGATCCATTCCAGTTCTGACTCTGAAGGTCAAAAAGTAGCTGAAAACAACTGATCAGTCAAGCTAAATCAAAAATTAGCAGGTATACTTCTGATTTTTGAGCACATCTGAATGTTGTAATACTAGTGCTGCATCTATGCATTAGTAGGTGTATTAACATAAGGGCATCTCTTTCCTTCACAGAATCTCAAATGCATTGCTTCCTTTCAACATTTTTCTCTGCGTGACTTTGTGTCATAGATTTTAATAAAAACATGCTGTTTAAGGGCTAAGGTATGGATCTGTTTCTGCTCATTTTGGAAGCACGTAGTCTGAGACCATTTAGAAATTTTCCACAGGAAAAATAATCTTTGAAAAGCAACAACTGAGACTTAGCTTTCTGATCTCCTCTGGAGGCAGAAAATCTGTGAGGGAGTTGACAAGAAAAAAGAATGTGATAGTTTAGATGTTGCAGAGCTTCCATCATTCCACAGACTCCTTAGAACAATCCAGAGACAGCAGGAAAGGGCAAGAGAAGGTTGGACAAAATAGCCAGTGGTATAAGCAGATTAAGAGCCGAGTACTAAAAAAAAGACATCAACATACTGTGAGAATAAGCGTGACTCCTAGTTGCAAAATGTAAGATGAGAAGTGATCCTGTGCATGTGTGACATGGAGTAGGCCGTGAGTTGCTTAAAATGGTAATCAGATCTTATAAACAGGAGTGAAGAATTCTGTAGAAAAGGAAATCAACTTGAGTTTGTAGAATTTGCAATGCTCTTATTATTTGTTAAAAATATGTTTCATTTATAGCTCTTTTTTTTTTTTTTGGTTAATATCTTGTTTAAGTTTTCTCTGGAGTACTCTACTCCTTCCTGAGTTAAATATATATTAAACATTTAGTAGCAAGGTATGATCTAACAGATTCCTGGTGTTGGCAGGAATTTCTTTTCCTTTCCAGCCAGATTTTCAGTGCATCTAGCCAAGTGTGTCTTTATGTGCTGTGGTTTATGCACTAATTCATTCCTGTGTGAAAGACTTTCCGTCATTGTACTGCTTCATTACTTGCTTCTCCTTCATTTTGTTCAGGATGACACATTATTATTTTGTTTTACTTGGGTTCTGCTTTTCATAGTTATGTGATTCTAAATTAGCCTCTGGAATGATTTAGAAGCATCTCTTTCTGAGTCCTTCAGTAACAGGGATAATAGAATGGTATATTACTGGTTTTCATTAAACTTAACAGTATTCACAAAATCATAGAATCACCAGGTTGGAAGAGACCCACCGGATCATAAAGTCCAACCATTCCCACCAATCTCTAAACCATGCCCCTCAGTACCTCATCCACCTGCACTTTAAGCACCTCCAGGGAAGGCAAGTCAACCACCTCTCTGGGTAGACCATTCCATTGCCCAATGACCCTTTCAGTGAGGAAGTTTTGCCTTATGTCAAACCTGAACCTCCCCTGGCAGAGCTTGAGACCATTCCCTCTTGTCCTGTCCCCTGTCACTTGGGAGAAGAGGCCAGCTCCCTCCTCTCTACATCCTCCCTTCAGGTAGATGCAGAGAGCAATGAGGTCTCCTCTCAGCCTCCTCTTCTCCAGGCTGAACAACCACAGATCTCTCAACCATTCCTCACAGGGCCTGTTCTCCAGCCCCTTCACCAGTTTCGTTGCTCTTCTCTGGACTCGCTCCAGAGCCTCAACATCCTTCTTATGGTGAGGGGCCCAGAACTGCACACAGTATTCAAGGAGCGGTCTCACCAGTGCTGAGTACAGAGGGAGAATAACCTCCATGGACTGGCTGGTCACACCATTTCATCTTATTCCGGTATTTTCTCTGTAAAAAGAATCTGAATTCTGGTAGAATATGTCATATCAAAGTTCACAAGCATTTTACCTCTTTCAGCATTCATTATTACCTATTTTAATCATCAACCTTCATGTTCTTGGTATGATCACCACAAAAAGTAAAAACTTTACAAATTCTATCATGTCTTTAATGCAAACTGGCATTTTGAATAAATATTCATAAAATGTTTGTTGTGGAAGAGGTACCAAATATGAACAAAATATAATGGCAGTCTAAAGTGCCACAGAATGAAAGGAGTTGTATTTTGAGAAGAAATCCAGGTCATTCTGTGAGCTTGATATTAACACCTCCAACAGTAAACAAACAGTACCATACATCTTGTCTTGGTAAAATTGAAAACAAGTGTTATCTCTGATCCTCTTAAACACTAATTAAAACACTGTATTTTGTATATTGCACATCTGTGTCAAAAAAAGAAAACAAAATACTGGTGTCATAGTGACAGAAGAGGTAACTGGAAAATAAAATTCCAAGCAGTACTCCCTTTTTAACTAGGAGCTTCTTTGCCTTTACCAAGTTCAGAAAACTATGAAATGTTTAAATCAGAACAACACTCTAAACACTCTTGTTATAGTCTGTCATATTCTCCTAGAAAAATTTATGTTCCTCTCATATATCACTCTTCAAATTTCAGTGAAAACCTCCTATGAATAAAGGTCTTCAAGTATAAGAGAGACAAAATAAAACTTAACAGAAATGTGATTGACAGAAATGTCATTGTGTACAAACACAATGAAAAATATATGAGCTTTGTTTATATCTGAGCGCCTCAAGTTGTACAAATAATCTGTATTTTATATTTATATATAAATTATATGTATTTATATTCATATAACTTTTAAAAATATTGCAATGGGCATTTAGATGGAAAATATCTTGTTATCATTAGGTGTTCTTAAAAGAAAAAAATATTCTCCTGGGTGCATGATTCATATCATAGAATCATGGAATCATAGAATCATAGAATAGTTAGGGTTGGAAGGGATCTTAAAGTTCATCTCATTCCAACCCCCCTGTCATGGACAGGAACATAGCACTAGACCCTATCCACAACTTCCCTGGGCAACACCTTCCTATGACTCACCACTCTCCTCATGAAAAAATCCTTCCTCATGTCCAGTCTAAATCTACCCCTTTCCAGTTTATATCCATTCTCTCTCATCCTATCACTACAAGCCTTTATGAATAGTCCCTCCCCAGCTTTCTTGTAGCCCCTTTCATGTATGGGAAAGTCACTATAAGATCTTGTTGGAGCCTTCTCTTCTCCAGGTTGAACAAGACCAACTCTGTCAGCCTGTCCTCATATGGGAGGTTCTCCAGCCCTTTGATCATCCTTGTAGCCTTCCTCTGGACCTGTTCCAACAGCTTCAAATCCTTCTTATGTTGCAGATTCCAGAACTGGACATAATACTCCAGATGGGGACTCAGAAGAGATGAACAGAGGTGCAGAAACACCTCTCTCGAGATGCTGGCCGTTATTCTTCTGGTGCAGCCCGGGATACAGTTGGCCTTCTGGGCTGCAAGTGCATGTTGCCAGCTCATGTCAAGTTTCTCATTGACCAGCATCCCTAAATCCTTCTCTGTGGGACTGGTCTCAATCACATGATCCCCCATTGTGTACTGAAATCAAGGATTGCCCCAACCCAGGTGGAGGACCTTGCACTTTGCCTTGTGGAACCTCATGAGGTTCACATATACCCACTACTCCAGCCTGTCCAGGTCCCTCTGGATGACATACTGTCCTTCTACTGTGGCAACTACATCACTCTGCCTTTGTTATCTGCAAACTTGCATCAATGAGGTACCTTGAAATCATAGGAAGGTGGACATATTTATGAAGGTAACGATGAAATTCCTAATTTTCTTTTGTGCTTTGAAGCACTGGAAGCAATTACTCCTGGTAGTAGGGAGTACAAAGTCTTTACTTCCTGTCTGTTTGCAGTTATAAATCTTCTATGAGATATAATGAGGTAGAATAAAAATGAAAATAAAATGCTGATACTTTAATAACCTGTCTTGTAGGACAGCTGGAATTTCAGTGGTTTAGGTCTGTATGTTATGCAAAATGTGAAATTTATGAAGAATCTGCCTTTCAGCTCTGTTCTTTTATACCTGAATTTTCTTTCTTCTTATCTTCCTGTGCTTTTCCAAACAAGCACAGTCCATGTTAAAGATTGGAAATTACCCTCCCTCCCTTAAATAGAAGACTATATAGTAAGTTGTCCAGTCATGAAGTCCTTTCCTTAGACTGTGATCTACAGAGGTTTGTGTAGCTTTTGAAATTCTCTTACATGTGGAAATGCTTCACATATCCTGCATGCTTCAGGTAAAAGCATTGGATTTTTTAATCATGTCTCAGCATTTGTTATAATTTCATACTTTCAGAGTAAATATCTACCAGGCAAACTCTAGCTGCAGGTGTGTCAGTCAAAACCAAGAAAATAAAAACTATAATAATCTGTTATAATTCCTTTGATACTCATCAAGACCTTTGCTATGTCATCAGATTAACATCAACAAAAGTGGCTCTTGAATGTGTTCTTCATTTTTCTCCATGACTGTGATATGGATATCACTTGACATGTGAACTTGAAAGAGAAAAATATTCTATATTCTTTATAGATCGCATTAAAGATTCAAAAATGAAAAGTGCAAAGAAATATCCCATATAGATTCCATCCATAAGGTAGGAACAGGTATGATCAGAAGTGATTGGAAAGCTCCAGTAAAGATTTACACCTAACAAATATGAACACAAAAAAATGAAGTAAGAAAAAAAAAGAGAATTGCAGTCAAATGTAAAAAAAAAAAAATACAAAAGAAGTTGAGAGAAGGCCTATTTTGGGCACTTGGATGTTCAGAGTTGAGAGAATTCCTCACTTCGTTTCTTCCTACACTATTATATCTGCTCTTTGAGCTTCTGTGTGTCCCTGGGCTTTCAAGATTCAGTTTATTCAATGAAATAGATAATATTGTGCATCTCTAACTAGGAAAACTGCAAGGATATAAGCATATATTTACAACAGTGGAAGAGAGAGAGAGCTATTAAAGGGACAAAACAATAGAAGTTTCAGATGCTTTTTAGCAAAACTTGATATGAACTAGTTGCAGTCCTGTTATTATCCTGCCTTTTCACATTCAAGTACAGATAGCGGCTGTAAGAAAATTTGAGAACAAGTTCATTCTTACACACAAAGGACACCATTTTCCTGCAGAAACTATGGACTTACTAAACAATATAATTTAAAAATTAATACAAGGTAATATTGCAGGTATAATCTTTAACAGAATAAAAAGAGTTTAAATATTTAGCTGAGAATTTGAAAATTCTCTAGGGACCATTTCTGTCTTTATACTGCACACAGAGAAAATAGTTCACAGAATGTAATAGGGTCATTCTTCATTTTGTAAACAACATATTTCTTCTATCATTTAAGAAAAAGTACATTGTAAAGTAATGCTGTAAATATTGCATGTTGTTATTCTGATTCAGTATGACAATGTAGATGCTGTGAAAAGGGACAAGAAAAATTGCCTTTTTAAGCACTATTAATCTGCTTTCATTTGAAATTTGCTATATATAAGGCAATATAAAACCCCTTTCTCACCCTTTAATCAACTTCCTCTCTTCAAATATTTGGTTTTTTTCCCCTAGATTTACGCTTCAAATATTTTACTTTTATTTTAGGTTTTCCACTGATTATTCAGCATCTTTGTGCAATAATGGAAAGGAGCTCTTTTTTTCCTAAAAAACCCTCCTTTGTCAAGGTCTGAGATTGTCTCTCTAAGTGGTATTTCTTTCCTTTCTACTCTCATGAATCCATTGAGATGAGTTATGAAAAATGGCTTGCTACAGAAGACTTTTTATTATTCATGGCAATAAATGAAAGATTCTGTTTAATGCATTTAACTTTTTTTTTGGTCAAAGGTAAGGTTTAAAATTTTTATCAAATTCAACCTCTATCTGAGGTTAAAAATCTCTATCAGTCTCTTTGTCTATGTAATTATTTCTCCTTGCCAATAGAATTAAGTTTATTTGTACCAAAACAGAGCCATACAAAAGATATAAACAGTGTTAGTCCTTTCTCAATTTATTAATGTTGAGTCTTTCTGGTTGTCTTTTAAGCATATATTTGTGGGTAACACATTTTTGTGTCTTACACAGATACATTTTTTAGTATGGTCTCATTTACAATACTGGTATCTTTTTTAACACTTTGTTGTGGTGCACATAGATATATAAGGTGACATGAACATTTTCTTATTAAATTTTTCTTCTATTCCTCACCATGTAAGTGCTTGAATGTCTGTCCATATGCAGGTACATGCACATTACATTTATTTTTCCTTCAAGGAGTAAGAGAATATATCATTTCCTTGAAGTTGTATTTGTGATTTATAACAAGTCAAGAAGTAGTAGTCCACTAGTTCATGTTAAGCCATTAATTATATCATCACATCAACATTTAACAGGAAATATTTGAGCCGAACATTTCTTCATTTTCTTTTTTTCTCCAAGTTAGTGAAATATTTTACAATCTTCTAATTTAACAAAACCTAGCTATAGCATAATTTCATACATGTATCTATTTAGCATTTGCAAAAACTTTTATAATAAATTCAATGTGATGTATAAATCACGGTGACAAGAATGTGTGTACAGCATTTTATTCTTACACCTAAAGTATTTTATGATTGCTCTCCTAGTTGTTTTGGGATTTTTCATGCTTCTTAATGCCAAATTGTATTGCAGACTGACAGAAAACCTTGAATAAATTTTGTATGTAACCAGCTCTTCTTTTTATGGTTTCATCTATATTATACAGGTGAAATTAAATATCAGTCAAGAATAACGTCAAGTGATAATGCTGTCTGCTTGTCCCTAGGTGTTACTTTATTTTCAGAGACAAAGGAGAAATAGGTGTTTAGATTTTTGGCATTGATTTGTTTAATTGCAAGATTTGAAAAGTACCTCAGAGTTCATACATTTTCTGTGTATAAAATAGTGTTAAAATATCTATATAAAATGCCAAGTGATCCTAAACTTCTTCGTGTTTCTATTACAGCCTGAGTGTGGTATATATCAGTCGGCTAGACATCTTCTGAAGCTGCCAGTGTCTTTATTAAATGCTTTAGTTTAGGCAGGGAGAATGACACTGTTTTTTATCAGATGAGCTTTTGGACCATTGTTTCAGTCTTTGCATGTAGATGTGCTGTTTTGTAGCATCTTGGCTATTTCTGTATCAAACATCAAGGGAGTGAATATACAAATTTAATAAGGTTCAGCTCATAATACCTTATGCATAGAAAAAGCAGTATTTTCAACTGTTTTTAACTAACAGAATATCAGTTACCCAGGTGCTAATAATTGTGCACATCACCTTAGCAAAATACCTTTCTAAAAGATATAGCTGCTTTTAATTAAATGTAATTTATTGAGGAATTTGTACTGATTCTTCAAGGAGGACAATAACCTGCAGACAAATTTGGCAATAATGGGGTTTTTACATATTTTGGTATGGTTATACAGAGAGACATTTTTGTTTTCTGTTTGTTCAGGCTTGGTGGTGGGGGGTGTTTGTTTATTTTATCTTTCCTTTATGAACATTCTGCTTCAGTCAAAGGGGTTAATAGTACTATACAATAATGAATCTGCAGTTGATATTGCAGAGGTAATGGAAGAAAGAGATATTGGGAAGCCATATTACCACCTGGCCTCTAATGATAGCATTGTTTTTATCAGAATCATAAGAAAGACTGAAGAAAGGTGAATGACAGAATGTTCTTTGCATTAAATGTTGTGAAATGGAATAGAAAGTGAACTTGATGGATAGTTCCATTGGAATTTACTGTCATTTCCACTCCTTTTGAATTGGTCTCCAGAGTAAATCGTTCCCTTAGCATTTTTCTCCTGAGTCTCTCAGTGCAGAAGTGAACAGACTGGTAAGTGTTTGTGCTTCATTCCAACTATTAATCCATTTTTGAGACATAGTACTAATGCTAATAACATACTCCAACTTGAATGTGTACATGACATGTACAGAGAGTCAGATCCACAGTAGGTGAAAAATGAGAAAATTGTATTTCATTTATTGCAAAGTAGCAAATTTTGCCAAATCATATGAACTTTTAAAAAATGGCTCCTTTACTAGGAACAGATGAGTATTGCAATTTTGCTATTTTGTTTACTTGCCTCTTCCAAACAGAGCTTTGTTTTTGCTAGGTTGGCTTGAGTCAGTCTATATTCATATAAGGTCATTACAGACTGCCATTTCAGTAAAATTAAAATAAAATGGTCAGAAAATACTCAAGATTTCTGTTAACAGTTCAGTTTTTGATTAATAGCATTTCTATTTTAGAAGGCAAGTTAAAGGATTACCTCTAAACAGGAAGACCTAAGACTTTTATGCATCCTAGGTAATTAAAATGTACCAAAGTTTGTTGTTAGGAATATCACATGAAGGATGTAGAGTTATAATCTGGTATACAAGCTGCTTTAATCATAAAACGTTGTAAGCAAGCCATTTAAAAATTTATTGGTATTATGTGTAGTTTCATGACCTGTGTTAATTTCCTTGAATGCAGCTACTCAACATCATTTTTGCTGTTCTAATTAATCAAAATATCCCTGCAGTTAAATTGGTGAAGAGTGCAAGAAAATCTTCGTATTAGTAAGGGTCTTAATTACTGTTTTCAGTTTCTCAATATATCGAGAACAGATAGTTTTATCTATTCTAATGGGTTGCAGGGGATACCAAATTCAGATTGAGTTATGGGAGCAGAGAAAAGAAAATAACATTTGTTAAGATAAAAAACATAGGCAGTGGCAGAAGTTAAATATTTAGAGCTCTGGTCTAGTCATGGAACATTTCCATGTTGCTAATGGCTAGCTAATTCAGTGTTGGTCTGAGCTGCCAAGGAATGACAATTGAAATTAAAATTAATATTTAAGTGAGAACAAACTCATCCATTTATGTAAAGATGATTTGGCAAAGAACAGCCAAACAGAAACATTTCCTAGTTCATTAGAAATTAAAATAAAGGTGTCTGACAGAGACGGAATCTGTGTAACATCATGAAAATGGGATTAAATTGTTCAGACAATGGATTCCCAAAATTTAACACTCCCTCAGATAAATCAGAAATTCATAGAATCAGAGGCCTAAATTTCTACAGAATACTTTCATTTTCATTCTCCAGTAGAGTTCTGCCAACTCCCTCTAGTTTCACAAACACATCAAGGAACTCTTAAGAGCTAAAGAAAACCAGAACAGTACTAATGCTCCAGGTGTTCATTGCTGACTGATAGGAGCTTCCCAGGGTTTTAGAGCTGCTCTTCCTAAAGAAGGATAAAAAGGTTTGTTTTTTTCAGGGTAAGTATTTGTGTATTGGTTTTATTTATTGTCAGTAAAACAAAGGTGTCAGAGCAATGTACAGGTCAGTACAACATCCTCTATTTTCAGGGAGTAATTTTGTCTCTGAAATTTTAATCAGAGACTGCAGACAACAGAATTTTCTCTTTTTTTCCAGTGTACTGATCTTTTATTAAAGCAGTGCTGGCAGCTATCTCTTCTAGAAATGGAACCTCAGATGTTAAGGAAAATTAACTTGATTTGCATTAAATAGTGCCATCTTTTGAAATATCCTGCAACAATATAAACTGACATTGCGGTTGTTGATAATTCAGAGTGGCATCAGGGAATAAAATGTGGAAATTTACACACCAAAATGTTAATATTAAATGATGAAAGAAAAGTTACTGAATTGTTGATCCTGCAAGAGCTATGAGCTTCATAATACATACAGTGAGCTATGGATACATTAACATCTGTAGATTTTGGGCCAGCCAGTTGTAAATCAAGGTAGTCACTGTCAAGTATGGCCAAGTTATAGGGATAATTCACTATATGATAAACCATATAACTGACAAGGTACAACACAGCACTATTACCTGTGAAACAAATACAGTTGTCAAAATAATAACAGTAAAATATTTCATATGGGATTTTCAAATAGAACATTAATATTGCTATTTTGTCTCATATAAAGTAAGGAGGGAAAAAAAAGAAAATCCCCAAACATACCATTCCTCTAATGTTTCTCAATGTTCCAAAGAGTTCTGATCGATTAAAGTCCTCTTTCTCAGGAACAGGGCAAACAATTCTTGGTAAACAGAATTTAGATTCATCACACTAAACAAGATTAGGCATATAAAATGAAATTTTCATCTGACTTCCAGCATATTAAGCAACCCATGAAGTCAAGCTTACCATATCCTAGAACACTTCGTAATGATAAAACCAGAAAAAAAGAGAAGATAAGGAAAGAAGAAGCAACAGGTATAATTCAGGAACTAGGAACGGAAATGGGCGTGAATACACAATTTTTTAAAGGATCAATTTGGAATTCTAGAACTGGGGATATATCTTTTGGAGAGTAACATCTTTTCTTTGGTATTCCAGTCAATCTGGAGTAGGCTGTCTCTCTGCACTTTGTTTTCTGCCTCTGCTTCCATTAAAGGTGGTGTCAAATGTTTAAATTACAGAAACACTGAATGGGGAAAGCAGTTTATAGGATACCTAATATAGAAAGGAAAGGTGAAGTTTCGTAGAATCATAGAATCACCAGGTTGGAAGAGACCCATCAGATCATCAAGTCCAACCATTCCTACCAATCTCTAAACCATGCCCCTCAGTACCTCGTCCACCCGCACCTTAAACACCTCCAGGGAAACCAAGACAACCACCTCCTTGGGCAGATCATTCCAGTGCCTAACAACCCTTTCTGTGAAGAATTTTTTCCTTATGTCGAGCCTGAACCTCCCCTGGCAGAGCTTGAGACCATTCCCTCTTGTC
>WAAB01004177.1:0-16030 GCA_013389865.1 Piaya cayana | reverse complement strand
CTGTAGCAGAATGCTGTGAGAAACTGTATCAAAGAATATACTGAAGTCCATGAAGATTGCATCCACAGCCTTTCCTTCATCCAGCAGACAAGTCACTTTGTCATAGAAGGTGTTCAGATTAGTTTGGCAGGACCTGCCTCTTGTAAACCCATGTAGACTGGGCCTGATCACCCAGTTCTCTTGCAAGTGCTTCGTGATAGCACTCAAGATCACCTGTTCCATGACTGTCCCTGGTACTGAAGTCAGACTGACAGGCCTGTAGTTCCCCGGATCCACCTTTCAAAATATTATAGGCAAATCTTGACTTCCTGAAGTGAATGGTGGAACTTCCACTCATCTCAGCTGAACTACAATTTCACCTTTGACATTTGCACAACCTTCACCAAAAAAAAAAAAAAAAAATTTCATTGTTTTTCTTTCTTAAAAGTACCATCAGGATTGTTGGTTTCCTTCCTGTGTTTTCTCAAGAGGCAGAATGGAAAATTCCGTTTTGTTTAAAAAGACTTCCCCCCCCCCCCCAAGAAAAGATAAAGAAGGAATCCACATTTTACAAGAGCAGTGAGAAACAATGAAAATACAAGCCTGAAAATAGTAAAAAAATACGGGGTGTGGGAGAGTGGCATTACTTTTTCATGGGTTTTGTTTGGTTTGGGGTTTTTTTTATAACTGCCTTTTGGTTGAGGCTACGTTTTCAGCAGGATCAGAGAAGAGAAAGAAGATGGAACTTTTCATTCAGAGATTAAAAGCACAGCTGCAAAAAAATGATATCGGTTTTTAAAGCATGAAATAGATAAGACTTAAATTCTGTGGCTATGCTGGAATTCATGGAAATGTCTGTCTTTAATTGTCTGAAATCATGAAATAGGGATTGCTGAAACTGACAAAAGATTATATTTTCCTCCAGACATAAACGTGGCTCATTTTTGCCTGAATGGCTGTTTAACCTTTATTATAGAATAACTCAGTCATTTAAAAAACACTGAAGTGCTTTTTAAATTAATCTAAACCATCTAAGTGTTATTTGGTTGGACCACAGATGTAAGCATGCAAGCAGCATCTTTGTGGGTGGGGGACAATGCAGTTCTTTGGGCTTATACAGCCGTGCTGTTTCTACTAAAACTATCAGCAATTCATTTCAAGGAAAAAAATGCTTTTCTGTGATATGGATGTGCATGATCTTGGGTGTGGAGCTCTACATCACAGGGAAGCTAATACTAGGTGGCCTCTACTTTCATTTATTTATTCATTATTAGCCTGGCCTATATTTGTAATAGGGCAAAAAAATGTCAGGATATGTAAAGAGGAGGTTTAGACCACTTAGCACAGTAACCAAAGTTATAAGAATTATTACAGGGTTACATTGCAAGAATTGTAACAGTCCTATTAGCTGTCACTGCTCCTCTCATCCTGAGTCTGTCCTTGGTGGCAACTACAGCAACAGGTCCAGCTATGCATAAGGCTGTGCAAATGAAATCAGCTGCTTGGACATCACCTCTCTTGAACACTTGATGTCCATTGCCAGTGGGAGAAGACATAATGAAAGTGGAGATCGGGGCCATAGTTCTCCTTTACTGAGAGAGTTTTCCTGCCTGATTTTTTCTGTTCCAACAGCCTGTTCCTGCCATAATGATCACACATTGTTCCGAGAACTACTAACACTATTCACTAGCATAAATTAAGAGAGCAGTAATATTAGTATACAAATACTTTTAATAATGCATTTTAAATCTGTTCTTTAAACTTTCATATTCTTAGGAACAAATCAGTTCATAAATTATTCATGTATTTAAGTGATTTCCAAACAACTTCATAATTTTGAAAGTTTAATTCATTATTTTTGTCATGTGGGAACATACAAGAGTGGGTGAACCTAGTTATGCACATTTTTGTCAGCCACAAAGCTCAACTAAAGAATGCAATTGCAGTACACATAAGTCTAAGAATACCAAAATGCAGATAGGTAGCATAACTAATAGCAGCAGTAAAGGTGTTACTGACTAGCCTTCAGGATGGTGACCTAGAATGCTTGTTTTTTCCTAGGTTGTATGGCATGTATCTAGTTGATTTTGTTATTACCTGTGCTAGCTAAATGAATGCTAGAATGGGTATGACTGCTTGCCCTATATTACTTGCATGATTATAGCTCAATATACAGAAACTTGTTTATAGTCCTAGAAAAGCAAAATTCAAACATGCAGTCAAGTAAAAGAAAATTGAATCCTACAAAGCAATTTTGGAAGTTAGTTATAAGGAGCAATACCTGTCACTACAGGCCAAAACCCAACTTATTTTAGCTATTTTCCACCTATTCATTTGGTTTCTGATTTCACTTTTTCTCTGATTTCACTTTCACTTACTATGCTGGCAATGTCAAGGTTTAGTGTTCCAAGTCTGACTTTTCACTTTATGTTTTTAAATGAGCTATTTTTAAGTTGTCTTTTCATGGGTTTTAAACTTGACTTAATGTGGGAAAAAACAATCAACCAAAAAGAAACCCAAAACACCCTATAAAAAGTCTTAACAGGCTTATGTGATGAGTACATAGTAGTACAAAAATGTTTACAATAATCTTTTTATAAAATGACTCTTCTTGAGCTTCTGTTTATACCAAAACAATTTTGCATTGTGGTCATACTTAAAGAGTTACAATAAAAAGTACTTCATGAAATATTTAACAGAAGGCTTAGGCAATGATTGCATGAACATTTATAGGCATGCTTGGATTTTTGGGAAGTAAATTATTCAATTGCTTTCATGAAACTGTACCTTCAGAGCTTGAGATAAGGTCTTTTGAAGTCAATATAAGGGTAAAAAAGGGCAAGAAGGGGTAATTCAGCTTTCAGAGAAGTCACACTTTTCACAGGTTTCTTATTAACATAGGAAAATAAATTACAAAATTGATGCATTTTCTTACAGACAGCTACAAATCCCATCTCCAGGACTGGCCTATCATCAACAACGTTGCCCATTTATATCTGGTAAGGGATTTGTTTCTTAATAGGCAAGTATCTAATAGTTAATTTTTTTTACCTGTAACTCCTATCTATACATATACCTTTGTGTACCATATTTTCTATTAAAATAGACATTATCTAAAGAGTTACAATCTTCTCTAGACAGCAAGTGTAATTTACCAGCAGCATTTTACTATCTGGCCTTGGCTGATACCCCAGAGAATTTTGCAATATTCACAGCTGTCAGTGTTTTAGGCTATCTGGTATTTTACAGTGTCCTGATCACCATTTATAACATACTTTAAAACAACAGTTAAAGCTCTGATTTTTGCTCTTCAGGTAAAGAGCAGGTGTATTTTTAATTGACGTGAGCCATTATCTCCTGAATTGCAGGGAGGAGCACTTATATTGCATGGCACACAACAAAATGGTACCTCATCTGAAGAAACAGTTTTGATTTCACACATTTGACATGACGTAGTCACATAAGATATCCACCACTGGGGCAAGTCTTAGTTTTAAAATGTAATGTTCAGTGTGAAATACTCCTGGTTTTCTTTATTCCAAAGGTAGTTATAGTAGTTGAGCAAAGTAAAATGAATCATGCAAATTACTTCCTTTTTTAACACCACACATAATTCATATTTGAGACAGATAGCTGAACAACAAAATTGAATTGTAGAACTCTGGAGGATTCAAAAGAAATGCATGAAAACTTCCACAGTTGCATTAGGTATATAACATCTGCATAAATCTGCACACACAAAATCATGTATAGAATCATAGAATCACCAGGTTGGAAGAGACCCATCGGATCATCAAGTCCAAACATTCCTATCAAACACTAAACCATGTCCCCAAGGACCCTGTCTAGNCTTGTGGTGAGGGGCCCAGAAATGAACACAGGATTCAAGGAGCGGTCTCACCAGTGCCGAGTACAGAGGGAGAATAACCTCCCTGGACCTGCTGGTCAAGCCATTTCTGATACAAGCCAAGATGCCATTGGCCTCCTTGGCCACCTGGGCACACTGTTGGCTCATGTTCAGTCGGCTGTCGACCAGCACCCCTAGGTCCCTCTCCTCCTGGCAGCTTTCTAGACAGACTTCTCCCAGTCTGTAGCTCTGCATAGGGTTGTTGTGCCCCAAGTGCATGATTTGAAATTAAGAATACCTTTACAAATACCTTTCTCCTAAGCTTTTTACTTCATAGGTGACAGTTCAGAAGTAAAACTATGTTTAATCTTCAAGAGCTGACTTTTCAAATGTCCTAAGGTTATTAGTTTACAAATAGTACAATTCTTCCTATTATTCAGCTAAATGATAAGCTGACAGGAATAAGGACTTTGAGGTAGGGGATGCTTTAAAAATGAATGCCACAGAAGCTAAAAAGTTCTCTCAACTTAGATCTGAATACAACAGTACAAGAAATTCTGTATTTTTGACATAAATTCCAGAGTTTATTTTAATTTTGATATGACCAGGAAATTTTCATGCATTCTGTAACTGGGTTCATAATTCTATAAACCACTTCAATTCTTCCATCTTTATTTTCATATTTGTATTACAAATAATATATACTAAAAAACCCAAACTCTTTACCCCTTAATTAAGACTAAAGGTTGTATTGAATTTAGGTTATTACTGCAAGCATGTTTCTACATCAAAAAACCCGAATATACTAGCACGCTGTGTATGGAGCTATGGCTTTCTGAAACTCTAGTTATTTTGTAAGATCTGTCTACTTTACTGATTTAAAACAGTGGGGAATGTAGCTTGCCCGTCAAAGTGAGACTCCAGCTAGACTATTATCCTCTGTGAGAAACCTATGGTTTACTTCTTCTTAAAACAGCTGGTTTAAAGTACAGTATCAAATCCTATAAAATAAATGGTTTGAGACAAATTTTCTATATAAAACCAGTTTCATCAAATACTATTTCATATATTATGTTCCATATATCAGCATTCTCTACACTTATGCAGCTTTTAATAAACAGCCTTAGCCTGTAGTACCAAAATCTAAACATCCTGCTCAGCATTATTGCCGCCATTATGAGTTGAACTTCTGCATTTACTGCTGCATTTCAGTTCAAAGGTTATTATTTCTTTTGTAATTGAGTTTTATTGGTTTTGCATAATTTGCATTAATTACAGTAATTAATGGTAATATTCCTCTGCTAAGCATATCTTCTGTGTCATGTATGCAAAAGCTGAGCTAGCAGCTATTCATTGTAAGAATTGGAAAGGATAGATAATAAAATATGAATATCTTATAAAAACTGCTCTTGAGTTCGCCAGTGATAAATTTTAATGAGGACAAAGAATTAGACTTATTATTGCAGAGTAAAAAAAAAGTCTTTATTATTCTAGTTGCTTCTGCCTTCCACATTGAAAAATAATTTAATTTGGCTAAGATCTATGTTGAATACTGATTGATAGAACTAGAATTGGAGAGATGTAATGTGTTTTCCCTATACTTTTTTCTCCATAATGTGTTCATGGAGGCTTAAGAAAGTAGTAGGTAACAGATAAAAGCATGGCTTACCCAATAGCTTGATGGATTACCTTGTAGATATAAAGGTGTCATGAAGGCTTTGACATGTCTTCATTCTTATTTTCATGTACCAATCCTACCACACCAAAGTATTTCCAAAGAAATATACCCTCTGACAGCACAGTCTTATGAAAATGCTTTTATACACATTCAGATGGGAAGTATCCAGCAACATTTTTTAACATATCCACACAGAAAACTTGTCACTTCAGTATAGTCAGATTCACACCTAAATACATAATTATTTTTTATTTTTGATGTCTATGGCATGTTTTATTTCCTCTCATTTGCCATTTCATAACTTGAGAATAGAGAGACTAAATTGGAATATTTGGGTGTTGATGGTTTGTATCTGGATCCTGAGGAGGCAGAGAAAAGTTGAAAAAAATGAAAAATGAACATAAGAAGATAATGAAGAAAAACAGAACGTGAATCATAGAATCATAGGCTCATTGGGTTGGAAAAGACCTTAGAGATCCTCAACTCCAACTGCACCTGTCTACTAATAGGTCATGTGCCCAAGCATCTCATCTACCAGTCTTTAAATAGTTCCAGGGATGGTGCTATTTAGATGGGCAGCCTGTGACAGTGCTTGATAACCCTTTCTGTGAAGAAATTTTTCCTAATGTCCAATCTAAACTTCTCCTGACACAGATTGACACCATTCCCTCTTGTCCTATCACCAGTCACTTGGGAGAAGAGGCCAGTACCCACCTCTCTGCAACCTCCTTTTAGGTAGTAGAGAGCAATAAGGTCTCCCCTTGGACTCCTCTTCTCCAGGCTAAAGAACCCCAGCTCTCTCAGTCGCTCCTCGACTTGTTCTCCAGCCCCTTCATTGCTCTTCTCTGGACTTGATCCAGAGCCCCAACATCCTTCTTGTGGTGAGGGGTCCAGAACTGAACCAGGATTTGAGGTGCGGTCTCACCAGTGCTGAGTACAGAGGGAGAATAACCTCCTTGGACCTGGTAGTCACGCCATTTCTGATACAAGCCAAGATGCCATTGGCCTTCTTGACCACCTGGGCACACTGTTGACTCACGTTCAGTCCGCTGTTGACCAACACACCCAGGTCTTTCTCCTCCAGGCAGTCCTTAAGCTATGCTTCCCCAAGCCTATAGCTTGGGGTATTTGTGCCCCAAGTGCAGGACTCCGCACTTGGCCTTGTTAAACTTCATCCCATTGTCCTCAGCCCAGTGGTCCAGACTGTTCAGATCCCTCTGTAGACCCTCCTTACTCTCCATCAGATAGACTTCTCCTCCTAGCTTGATGTTGTCCATGAACTTGCTAACAACGCACTTGATCCCTTCATCCAGGTCATTGATAGAAGTCTTGAACAGGGCTGGATCTAGCACTGACCCCTTGGGAACACCACTTGTTACTGGCCTCCAGCTGGATTTAGTTCAATTTACCATGACTCTTTAGGCCCAGCCATTGAGTCAGTTTTTAACCCAGCAGAGGGTGTACCTGTCCAGTCCAGTCGAAGTCAGTTTCTCAAGTAGGATACTGAGAGATACTATGTCAAAGACTTTGCTAAAGTCCAGGTACACTATATCCACAGCCTTTCCCTTATCCATCAAGTGGGTCACCTTGTCACAGAAGGAGATCAGGTGAGTTTGGCAGAACCTGCCTTTCATAAATCAGTACTGAGTAGTGGGTCTGATCACCCAGTTGTCATGTATGTGCTGTGAGAAGGCACCCAAGATGACCTGCTCAGTTACCTTCCCTGGCACTGAGGTCAGACAAATAGGCCAATGAAGCAGCTGAGGAAAGAGAGTACAGGACCTGTGCAGCTGACTTGAGTGACTAATAGTAATTAAAATAAAGAAGACAGGTAGTGAGGTAAACCAGAGTCTCAGAGACAGAGTCAAAATTTTAAGCAGGTAATGAAAATTGGATTGAAGCCAGCCATACGAGTCCAGTGCTTTGTTTTCTTTTTTAAGACAGTGGTTTGGGAACAGAATATACTCCCCATGAATCCAGAGAAGGTATGAAATGCCATTAATTCAAATAATTTCTTGTTAAGTCTTCTCCACAGGTTCTCTAAAATTTGCTAAACTGATACATGGTAGACTGTGTCAGGGGAATTTAGGTTCTTGATTACATTTTCTGTTAACTTTCTATTAATTTTCTGTTATGAAGTTGTAATAGTGTCTTGTTAGCTGTTTCATTTTCCTGTGGGGTCCTTCTGCTGCTTTAAATATTTAAAACAATCATACTACCTCTGACATATTTTATGTTATTGTTTTATTCATTTCAGGAGAAAAAACTTTTGCTTGTAAAAATTTTGTGAAGTTAGGTCTGGCAGCTAGAGCCAAGCATGATGGGAACAGGTACTCTAGAAAATTTTCCATACAGCTCTGCTGACAAAGCTCACTTCACTCCAGCCAACCTCTTGTCATCTCATTATTTGCTTGCTCCTAGGCCACCTGACAATTGGGCTAGGTTTATTTTATACTGATAAAGAACAAATTGGACTAGATTGAAACTATTTAACTAATTTCATTTCTGAAACACATTCAACTGACTTATAAAAACTGTTGTCATGGCCCTGAGGTCAGCAGTAGGTCATAAATTCCCTGATCAACCTCACCTGCTTCCTGCTCTACACACTCTGCCCATCATAAGTGTATCCATCTCAGCTCAGGTCTAGGACCCTGGACCTTCCCCAGCCTGTGCTATAGGTGGCCCTGTCTCTGACTTCTGTATGGACTGCAGACCTACACTGTAGCCTTTTCTCTAACTCTACCTCCCACTGCTTCTGGCTGAGTTCCCTATATAGCCTTGATTCATCCTTTTACTGTGTCTGGGACTGCCTACTGCTCTCTGTAGAATCACGGCAGTAGGTGAGGGCACAGGCTGTGCTGCAGTCACCTTTGGCAGCTGCTCATCCTCATTGATGGAGCTGCTCTGCTTCTGAAGCTTCTCGAGAGACATACCTTTACAGCTGTGGTCACAGAAAGCTCAGAAATGCTAGAGAACTTCTACAGTCATTATTGTGATCAAGAAAAGTGGAAGATGCTTTCTACAGATCATCACAGCATTTAATTTAATTTGTAACCCCTTAGTTAATTTTGAGTACATAAGCCTAAGTGACCAGCTCAGAATCACAAGAGACCCGTAGGTCAGGGCAGAAATGCAACCCTAATTCCCTTGTTCTCCTGATCAATTAGTAAAGTAGAATTCTTATGAGAAGAACAGGCAATTAAAAGTTCTTAGTATTGATTTTGTAGGTGGTACTGAGAACTCATGCACTACTTGTCTAGTTGAAATTACCTGCGCTCGTATTTGCTGAGACAATATGCATTGTAATGTAAGATGAAAAAATGATTTTATCATACTTGATCAAATGTTTTAGTGCCTTTAATGTATAGTATGTTCACCTCATCTTTTCTCCTCAAACCCTTGTGAAATCTAAATCAGGCAATTATTAGAAGAAAAATATTTGAAGTCTTTACTCTTAAGATAAGCTTGCATTTGTCTTCTGTCTGTGAAAGGACACAGGCTCTAACCGATATATGTTCACAATCCATGTCTCCTCTTTCCCCAGTAGTACTCGCTTCCTGCAACACACTTCCTATAAACTTGGTATGTTTTCTGCTTGGCTATTAATTATACCTTCAAGGAATTAAAAGTCTTGGAATCTAAATATGCTTATTTTCCTAAGGTTTAGAAAAGTTCATGTGCTCAAGAAGAGGATCAAAGTTTTGAGCAGTACTTTACAAATAATAGTTCTGGCATTGCTGCATATGTCTACTTAGTCTCACCTTTTAATATGCTTTGTCCTTGCAACAAAAAGAAAATGGTGAAATAGAACTAATCTCCATGTTTATGTGGTCTTTCTATATCCCTTCTCTTAACATCACTGTAGAGACTGGCATTTCATAAATTGAACATACTTTCATTGTCCTTAAAGTTGTTTAAGAAAACATATGCAAAAATTTTAGTGGTAGCAATTTCACACCTGTTACTCCGGCCCAAAGTATTTTAATTAACATAAAAAACTATTTTCAAACTCAGATGTTCAAAAGTGCACTGTGCAGAATTTCTAGCAAGTGTTCATCACCAAAGGTGCCTTAATGATATTTCTTAAGTAAGTTCTTTTAAACCATTATAATTTAAACCTCTCACCATTGTTAATTTCATTTCTAATAGTATCGTTTACTGTATTTCATCTGAACCAGGACCAAAATAAATGTAAGAGCACTCAATTCTTTTTATCTTGATTTTACTTCTAATCAAAACTATCATTCATAAAATCTATTTGTCTTCCATTTCTTTCCTCATAAGCCTTATCTGAGGTCCATTGAACTCAAGAGAAACTGTTTTGGTGAATTGTGAAGGCTTTGAATTGGCCTTCAAATGTTATTTTTAATGTGGAAAAAACCAAATAAACATCAGTACTTATTCCTCTTTTTTTAATTTACTTTAAATAGCACTGCAGTTGCTTCAAATGTATACTCACTGAGACCACACAGTGCCCTGTGGCTGGTTTGGCTAGTCTGTCTTTATATACTTTTTATCCAAATCATTTTATCAGGTCTACTTCCATTATGTGGCAATGCAATGTTCCACATCCAAGAGGATTCTACAGCACACACAAAGCAAGAGGGAGTAGAGGGAGCCAACTAGTAGCCTTGGCGATACAGAAGAAGTCATACAGAACAAAAATCATCAAGCTTAATGTAAGATGTAAATAGTTTGCTTTCCTTTTATGATCAAAAGAGTGCTGTTACTATTTCAGTCATGAGGTTGCTGCCACTTCATAGCTGACGCACAAAGTTATGGTTAGTATCCTGTACTTCTGCTTACCTGACACCTGCATCTCTTACTAGATGAAAATGGAAAAATAAATTTGAAACATCTAGAGAGGCTGCTGAAGTCATAGGAATAAGGAGTGTGTATTTAAAGGTCTCTGCTGAGTTCACCGGCATGCTTGAAAATGAAGAATACTGCATACATTTACAACACTGTTTGATCTGTGTTTCAAGGGCAGAACTACCTATCATCTGTTATTTGTGCCAATATCAAGTGTTCAGTGTGGCTGGTAACAACAGAAGGCAGAGACCATTTTTAGTGTTAAGACCTTTATTTTTTTTAACTGTTGAGTTTTGGAAAAGAGATGATGGTGAATGAAGGCTTAGAATGATGATGAAGAACATTATATTAACAGCTAAACATGGATTGGAATCACAGAATCGTAGAATCATAGAATCGTTTGGGTTGGAAAGGACCAACACCATTTTCAACACCCTTGTCATGGGCAGGGATACATCCTACTAGACCATCCTGCTCAAGGCCCCATCCAACCTGACCTTGAACACTTCCAGGGAGAGGACATCCACAAATTCCCTGGGCAACCTGGGCCAGTGCCTCACCATCCTTATCAAGAAGAATTTCTTCCAAATATTTAATATAAATCTTCTCTATTCCAATTTAAAGCCATTTGCCGTCACCCTACCACTATGGCCCATTGTAAAAAGTCCCTCCCTATCTTTCTTGTAGGTCATCTTCAGCTACTGGAAAGCTGCTCTAAGGTCTCACCATAGTCTTTTCTTCTTCAGGCTGAACAACCACTACTCTCTCAGCCTGCCCTCATAGCACAGGTGTTCCAGCCTTCTGATCAACTTTGTAGCACTCCTCTGGACCCATTCCAACAGTTCCATATCCTTCTTATGTTGGGGAGTCCAGAATGGGACACGATACTCCAGTGGACTCTCACAAGAGCAGAGCAGAGGGTGAGAATCACCTCCTTTGACCTGCTGGCCACGCTTCTTTTGAGGCAGCCCAGGATACGGTTGGCCTTCTGGGCTGCAAACATGCATTGCCTGCTCATGTCAAACTTCTTACGAAGGAGCACCCCCAAATCCTTCTCTGCAGGGTTGCTCTCAATCACATCATCCCCTAGCCTGTATTCAAACTGCATATTGACCCATCCCAGGTGGACCTTGCATTTGGTTTTGTTGAACCTCATGAGGTTCACACTGGCCCACTTCTCTAGCTTGTCCTGAATGACATCCTATCCTAGTATAACAACTGCACCTCTCATCTTAGTATCAACTGCAGACTTGCTGAGGGTTCACATGATCTCGGTGTCTGTATCATTGATGAAAATATTAAGCAGCACTGGTCCCACTACAAACCCCTGAGGAACACCACTTGCCCCAGATCTCCATCTGGATGTCAAGCCATTCATCACTACTATCTGAATGCAACTATCCAACCAATTCCCTATCCACTAAACAGTCCACCCACCAAAACCATATCTCTTCAGTTCATAGAGAAGGATGTTGTGGGTGATCGTATCTAATGCTTTACAGAAGTCCAGATAGATTACGTCCATTGCTTTACCCATGTCCATTGATGTGATTACCCCATCATAGAAAGCCTCTAGGTTGGTCAGGGAGGTCTTCCCCTTGATGGAGTCATACCAACTGCCATTAATCTCCTCCTTGTCCTCCATGTGCTTTAGCATGTCTCGTAGGAGGATCTGTTCCATGATTTTCCCAGGCGTATAGGTGAGGCTGACAGGTCAGTAGTTCCCACGGTAGTCTTTTCTACCCTTTTTAAAAATGGGCACAATGTTACCCTTCTTCCAATCACAAGGGATTTCCCCTGATGGCCATGACTTTTCAGATATTGTGGAGGGTGGCTTGACAACCGCATTGGCCAGTTCCCTCAGGACTCTGGGATGCATTTCATTAAGTCCCATAGACTTATATATGTTTGGTTCCTCAGGTGGTCATGAAACAAACAAAAACAAAGGTCACAAACCTGATCCTCCCGTACAGTGGGAGGGGGTTTACCACCCTGGTCCCCATCTTGTTGTCCTATGACCCAGGAGGGGTGAGGAGAGCAGTTGTCAGTGAAGGCTGAGGTGAAAAATATGTTGAGTACCTCAGCCTTCTCCTTCTTCAGCTCCAGTTGTGCCTTGGCCTTCCTGACCTCATACCTACACAACCAGTTAGCCTCCCTATACACTTCCCAGTTTACCTGTCCCTGCTTGTACTGCCATTGCAGTTCCCTCTTCTACTTTAGTTTAACCAGCAGGTCTGGACTCAGCTATTCTGGTCCCGTCCCTTCCTTTCCTTTCCCTATTTCCTACATCTGGGAACTGAGGGCTCTTGTGCTTTATGGAAAGCATCCTTAAATATTTGCCAGCTCTGTTATGCTTCCTTGTCCCCAAGGACTGTATTCCAGGGGTTCCTACTGACTAACTAATCTAAAGCTTCTTTATTTCATTAAAGTAAAATTATTTTGCTATCCTGAGGGAATGGGTGGAGGGCAGATCTTGAAAATGCCAGTGGCTGCCTAAAGACACCCTGCTGTTAGCCCTTCTGTAAAACATAATCTACATGCTATTAGAAATATCTACAGTCAAGTGCAAGTGGAATAATTTAAAAATATTAATCAATCATCTGTCAGGCAAGGTCTTGCTCTGCTTCACTCTCTTGTTTTGACCTTCTTCATTGAGTTAGGAAAGTCTATTCTACAACAAGTACAAAGTTTTAATTTGGAAGGCAGTTTATTGAGTAATTATTAACAGATCATTATAAGATTACATTGATTTGAGTATTCCAGGTCTATTTTGGACTGGAATTTTCAGTTGAATTGGAAAATAAATAGTTCATATAAGCTAATGGAAACATTTGTCCTTTAAAGCCATTTCTGGATGAGAAGTGTTTACCAGCCTCCTGTCCCTTTATTTGCTCTGTTATTTTACATAGAATATCTGTGAAGCAAGGGCAGAAGAAGGTAATTATTACTAGCCTGCTGTAAAGATCCGAGTTTTGTTCTTGTGAGAGGTCATTGAACCTGCTAGGGCTTTTTTTGGTTTGTTTGTTGGGTTTTTTTTAATAAATTGATTTCCAGTTGCAGAGCTTACAGAACTAAAAACATTACTAAAGATAAACTTTTTCTCTGTAAAGATAAGCTGCTTTCCTCTGAGGTTTAGGAAGAAAAACCTCCTGTTTTAACATGAAACATTGAAAGAGCAGTGCTGGCTTTCCCATGTGGGACTTGTCTTGTCCTTTGTGGGGCTGATGCTCCCTGTTCCTGGCTGATGGTGCTTCCTGGATGGTATCCATATAGCTATGAATCAAATGTTTTTGCTTGCTGTTTTAACTGGTGGTATCTTGAGCTTGGAGATGCATGTCTTCCTGATTCTCTCTCTTTTCCTTTCATGTGTACAGAAATAAGTAATGACTATTTTAGGATACAATACACATCGCATTCTGAGATAGAACTGCAGGATGCCTAGAAAACTTAGAGTGTATCTGTACAGCTGTATGATTTGAATACAGAATTCTAGCAGTCAACACAGGAGAATCAGACATGCTTTATAGAGACAGGTATGCATCTTATAATATTTCATGTGTGCACACAAGATTTGAAGTTGATTTAATATACAACAGAGGGTAAAGGAAAAACCTGATGTATTTATAGAAGAACAAAGAAATTACAAAAATTAATTTCATGATGATTCCTTATTCTCATGCTTAACAGTTAAGGGTATGACTTGCCTGAAACAATTAGTTTTAACAGACTAGACTCTGTAATGACACTGCCACACAGACACAGATAGTTATTTGTAACTTTGAAAAATTAGGCAATCAGAAAATCTCATGAGTAACCCTAATTGTGTAAATTCTTCTTCAAGACTAGGTCCACGAAACCTGGCATATCAGAAAGAGGGAAGATCAAAACAGTTAAGCAAAGAAACCATGCTGTTTGTCAGAGACTCAAAAAAATGTGGTTTATCCCTATTCAACTTAATCCTTGATACTCTTGTCAAATATCATTTTCCCTATCATTTGTCTTATCTTGAGCTTATCTGCCTTTCACATTCTTCAGTATAATACTACTTGAGCTTTATTTTGATTTTGTGAGGAAGACCAAGAACTTCTATGTGTGAATAGCTTCAGACATGTAGAAAAATATGCTTTTTCATGTTATAAAAAGTTGTAAGAGGATATATCAGGGGTGCAACAGACTACTGATGTCTTTAAAATCCTCAGTTGAAATGAACAACTCAAAAATTGACATAGTCACATGTGTGTCCAGATCCATTAGCACTGATGCTGAGTTCACATAGGAAGCAAACCCATTTTATATAAAACATGTTACTGGCAGAGTTTAAGGTGATTCTGTGCCAAATTTTACATGTTAAGGTAGCAGCAGTATGCAAAAATGGCATTAGACTTTAGAAATGCATTTCCCATCAGATAATAAATCAGGTTCAGGCAGAATCACTAGCCTCAACACTGTGAAAGAAATAGAAGGGTAAATTCTTTGTTGTGCTTTAATGACAGTTGTGGAAAAACTACCAGATTCTGGAGAAAAAATATTAAACTCTTACAAGTAAGAGATAATTCTTGTCTAGTCCAAAACAATTAACAATTCACTATCTTGATTATATCTGCTTCTTTAGAAGTTCATCTCATTAACTGTTCATAATCTTCACATGATGACCTGGTTACACAGGTTTTTTTTTCCTTTGGTCTTTCAGATTACAAAGTTCCTTGATTATTGCTGAAGCTTTTGTCACATGTTTTTTAATCAATTGTAGTTATTAATTTTGTGGTTTGTAAGTGAACTCATTTTGTACTATTGAATTTCATTTGTTATGAAATTCATTTTTTATAACCTTGCTGCCAAGGTTATCCAGTTCTTGCCATGTGATATTATTATGATGTTCTATATGGAGATTTTCTTTTCCTAGCTTGGGCAATATAGACAAGTATAAACATACTGGCTCTTTGAGACAGCTGCCTTACTTCAGATAATATTTTTGCTTGCTGTGACTCACAGGTGCTCCTGGTTTGGGGTACAGGTAGTTTATGAGTGCAGATTATTTCCTTCGCTTTTGCTTCAAGTTAGAGTGTGCATTTTTCTGCAGGAATTGAAGATAGAGGCATATGTTCTGGGTTATTTTATAGAAATCAGAATTTAATGGAAATAAATTCAAAAGAATGATTTCTTGGAAAAATCAGAAAACACAGGGGGTGCTCAAATACAATGACTACATAAAGCCTTAGGAACACTAAGCAGCAAAAGCCCTTAAGGCGTCAGCACTTTGCAGAAGGAGCAGGATATTGGTGTGGATCCCAGATGCATATTAAAAAAATTGAAGGAATTACAAGGTACTGGTTAGATCTCAGCAAGACCCTTGCATGCACTAATAGCCATGTAAGAAAAGCTGTAATTGCTCATGGTAGGGTGAGAAACTATCTAACAAGTACGCTACTTGGCTCAAAAATATAAATTAAAGCAATATAGGAGTTAGGCTTTTTTCTTGGAAGTAGTTGTGGGGTGAAGAAAGCCTTGAAATTTGTCCACCTAATTGATGTTTTAAAATGATCAATGAGGTTCCAATAAAATTAATCTTTGTATTTTTAAGAAATTAATAAGATGAAAAGAGACAAAACTATGCACATTTTGACACACCTAATAAAATGGGGAAAAAAATCATCAATAAAGCAGCAAAAGTGATGTGGAATTGTAGAATTCTCCCAGCCAAGGAGAAGCTG
>WAAB01004176.1:13318-56925 GCA_013389865.1 Piaya cayana | reverse complement strand
TTTTTTTTTTTGTACTCAACATCTTTTCTTTGTCGTGGAGCTTAAACCCATAACTGATAGAGCTTGATTCTGATTGTCTGCTGTGCAGATGACTGTGAAAAAAACGCTGTCCAATTTCCGGAGGACCCATCATGACAACTGGCAGGAGCATAAACAGCAGTTCACAGATGACCAGTTACTGGTGCTTACTGACCTCTTGGTTTCACCATGCTATTATGCATAGACAGGTATGTTTATTTGTTTTGACTTAAATTGACAGAAACATCAGTCTTCTGAAATCTACTTTAGCTCTCTAACCTAGTGTGGAGTAGGAAAGAATCTCAAGCCACAGGGAAGGTGCTGAGTCCTGTGCACTTCTGTGATCTGCTCAAGATCAGATTTATTTTGGTGAGATATTCCCTGTCTTTGTGTATGTCCCTGTAGTGTTTTGCTAAGAAATTTACACTTGTTTTCTTGAATATTCGTTCCTTTTCTCCATTTTCTGCCAGTTGACTGCCTTGTAAATGCCAGGCAGATTCACTAAAGGCAAGGTACTTGCTACTTTGTATCTCTGATACCTCTGAAGACTTTAGCCTACAACCTAGTCCAGTATATCATCTACATCTTGCTATGGAAAATGACTGACAGCTGCCAAACTGTTTCCTCTTCCACATTATGGCTTTGCTACCAGGTCTCTTCACGCAGGCATGTCCCCAAAGAGTGAATCCATTCCTGGAGTTTCTCTTTGTTACGCTACAAGATTTCATCTCTGTTGTATTGTGATGTGTTGTGATGGTATTCCAAAAGGAGTTTAATTTATATATTCATTTTGTTCTGTGGTAATAGCATGAGTCGATCTTGCATTGTATTTTCTTTTTTAATTCTTTTTCCTTTCTTTTCAGGTTTCTTCTGGAAAATTGAACATGTAGGAAACTTTCTGTGAAATAAAGGAAACTCAAAGAAATTTATTATGTAGAAAACTTTGTGTTGGAAATCCTGACGCCTATAAAAATCCCTTTTAAATACAAACATAAAGACCTGGTTCTATTCAAAAAGAACTGCATCACCCCATGGAGCAGCTGTGGGAGCCCCACAGTCTCCTTTGTAACTGCACTTACAGAGCCTGATCATGAGTTTATTGCAAGCCCCTTGTCATTGGCCTGCATTACACATCAGTCTTGTTTCTGCTTTCTTGCACACAGTGACTTACACTGCATATTTCTTATCCTCTTTTTCTGACACTTCATCCCAGCACTTTCCGACATCAAAGATATGCAGAGGCAGAGTGTGCTGCAAACCAGAATCTTCTCAGAGAAGCTCTCCAATTCTGTTAATGCAACTGCTTCCCTAGGCAATGTAAAATACCAGGAACTATCTTTCTCAGAGATTTTTTTTTTCACTACTGGGATTTGAGTGCCCATTGGGTGCTTGGCTCTGCATCATTCAGTCCACCTCAGGGCAGGATTGCCTTTTTGTATCTTCCTTGACAAAATGTAAATAGCTGATCTTCTCTGTGCAGTTTAGATAATGACAAGACAAAAAATGGTGAATGAAAACTCTTACTGCCTGGCCAGGTCTTCATAGATAGCGTGACCTCATGTGAAAGGAAGGTCTGTGATTATCTGCATATTTTTAAGGGTGAAAGATGATGATGTTTCCACATAATTAGACCCCACAGATAGAAAATCATGGGCTACCAAGTGATGGCTGAATTCACAGAATGCAATGTATGCACAGTGTGAAAAAGGCACTGAATGGCTGACTGGTTTTAGTAGCGTGTTCTGAAAGATTGTCACTGCTGGAGCAAGCATATCTTGTTTAAAGATTGTGGGAGCTCTGTATTTTTTTGCTTGTAGCTTTGTTCAGAGACTGGTATCTATTGGCTATTTAACAACATGTTTAATATGTGTTACATAGTTGTAAAAGACTGTATAAATTGTAGAGGCATTGCATTGACAAAACATTGTACAGTTTGCAACCTTTTACATAACACCATTGTGAGATTAATTTGTAAAGATTCATACTTAGATGTTAATATGGTAGTAGTTCTTTCTGGCTTTTGTATCAAATCAAATGCCATTATTAGTTTTTTAAATTATTTTCTTTAACAGAATATCTCTTCACGTCTGAAAGGCAGAGGTTTTGTTTTGGTTTTCTTGTATCTCATGATTACTGTGTCTCAGATTTTAATGCGACACTTGTGGCCATCTCTAAATGCTGACATCACATGTTCTTGTGTGATAAGTTCATAGAATGTGAGGTACATTGAAATAATTCACAAACCAGTGTGTGTTTCAACTTTCATGCAATCCTACATGAATACTGATAAATTTTTGGGTGATCTGCCTGCTGAGAGTGTGACTCATTCCAAACTTCAAAGCACAGCAGTGTTCCTGATGCAGTATTTAATGAGTGTCAGCACACAGATGTAACCACTGTATAGCGTAGTGCCAAAATTATTATTTCAATTGTGTATGTAGTTTAAGACCCAATAAATGGATTGTTTGTAACATCTGCATTTTTTTGTATTTCTAAAGCAAAAATTTCTTATTTTGAGAATATAACTTAAGGTTGCTTACTGTGCTCTTGACCTGTTTTTGAGGCGTGTGTTTATTGTGGGATTTGGCAGTGAGTTAAGGCAGCACAAAGGATAAATTAAAGAGCGCTGGAGCATTACTTATATGAGGACAGGCTGAGAGAGTTGGGGTTATAGCGTCCTTTAAGGGGGTCTAGAGGGATGTTTTCCTGTGAGGGCGTTGAGGCAGTGTCACAAGTTGCCCATAGGAGTTGTAGCTGCTCCATTCCTGGAGGTGTTCAAGGCCAGGTTGGATGAGGCTTTGAACAACCTGATGCAGTGGGAGGTGTCACTGCATGTGGCAGGGAGCTTGGAACTGGATGGTTTTAAGGCCTCTTCCAACAGAAACCGTACTGTGATTCTGTGATCTGGTTCTAATGGTTAGGAAACTGTTTTGTATTTACATAAAAATATCTTGTACCTTGTGAGGCTTGCCAAAAAAACTTAATACTGAGAAGTACGCTTAAAACTTTGATGTAGAGGAGGTTTTGCTGATAGAATTAAAACAAACTTTAAAAGTAATGGAAAATATTTGCTGCAGAGGTTTGTCTTTAATATGTGTGTGTTGGCTGAGTAACTGATGGAGCACATTGTAAGTGCCATTTTGCTTACACTAAGAGCAGCCAGCTATGGGATCCAGCTGCTTTTTACTGTAGTTGGGAGTTTCTTTTTGTATGTATCTGTACTCAGAAGTAGAGTTAGAATTGTTTGCAGTGTTGAGGATCCAGTGCTCTGTAGAGAATCATTCTGTTGTCAGGGCTACAATGGCAGATCAGTAGGTGGTATTGATTCATAACAGATTTTTATAATCAGCAATAAATTACTTGATCCAAAGAAGTTGCTTAGAAAATAGAATACCTGTTCAAAGTACAGTTCTGTAGAATAAAATACACCTGTGGTAGTGCAAACAAACTTGTACTAATGGTCTTCTTGTGGGTGAAGGATTAAATGTTAATCTCCTATTCTGAGAACATAAGAACAGTTTTAAGTTTTTCATCAAATACTGCAACTTCACTGCTACTTTTATTCCCTGACTTTTCCCCAAGCAATATACACATGTAATGAGTTTGGAGCTTTCTGTCGCTTTGAGGTCTTGTGCTTTTTCTTCCCTAAAGCCTTAGAGGTGAAATAATTGCAATATCTCAGTCTGAAGAGTGAGACATTTCTAGTGTGAGGAGAGAAGGAATTTTTCCATTTGAGCAGGAAGGGAGATAGAAAAAGATCTTGGAGACGGTCTGGTAGCCCCAGTGACTATGTGTCGGTCTGCACAAGTAATCTCAGTGACCATCACTGTTTGAAGCACCAAAGAATGGCAATAATGTAAGGTGTAATTCATTTATTGGGGTGGTTTTTTTCTCAAGTTGCAGTGACTTTATTGTTTAGTAACTGTTGCTAGAGTACGAAGAGCAGAGCGGTCTGTATTTCTGTAACCAAGTGGGTTTATTTGTGCATCTGTGAAACTGCTGAAACCACAACAGAGACATAATGCTTATTTTGATAAAAATGTGTAAGAAAATTATCAAGTAGGCAACTTGGGCTTTAACTGCTGCTTTTGGGTGGTACTACAGGCTCAGCAGTGGTGAAGCATGTTATTAATGGGTTTGGGTAATCTGTATATGGATTTTAAATTAAAAAAAGGAAAAGGTATCATTGTTTCTGACATGGTATATTACAAATATATTTCTTTTATGTCCAGCTATATCTGCCTTCCCATCATTTTTACTACTTTACCAGGCTGCTGTGAGTCCTGTGCTGGGTACACACAGGTGATGTCAGTTTTTCCCAGTTAGGCATCCCCAGTATCCCACACTCCATTCAGTCTGGCACATTCTTTCACAGGTACAGATTTCCTGGAATCGTGCAGCAGAGCTTCTTGCTTCCTTTTCACTTGTGCTGTGGAAAACACAATGATCTGGTAAGATGTAGAAGGGAAAAATAAAAAAACTTATCAGTAGAAAGTTTTACTGGCTGTTTTCCTTGTATGATGTTAACTTTAACTCTGCTGTGAATAACCAGCTAACTTGTTTTACCTTCTCACTGACATTGTGCAGTAACTGGAAGGCAACTTCTGTGATTTACCCATCACATTCTTACTGTACAGCAACGTTGCTGCACAGGCTCTGGAGAACCAGATCCCCAATGAGAGCGGGCAAAGTTCCCCTACATCTGATCTAGACTTTTAGGTTGTCTGCAGGCTGGAGGTAACCATGCTAAAGAGAAGGGGTTTTGTGGTGGTCAATCCAACAAGGTACCTGGAACACTAGGGGAGCAGTAATGTCCCAGTCCACCGTGAGGAATTTGAGGTTTGGTTACAGAAGAAAATTGAAATGTGTGAAGATGTAGGATATTGCTTGGATGTTTAAGGCAATGCACACAAGTTACAAGCAAATTGTAACTGGTTTGCACTGAGGATTTTTTTTCTTTCTTGGTCAACAGGTGCTTCTCAGAGCTTTTGGGAGCTACTTAGAAGGGAAATTCCATGAGCTGAGAGGAGAAAACAGGTTAGTACTCTCTCACGGGGAAGGAGAGTGACTCTTACTAAAGCAGTCTTGAGTCAAGTGTTCTCTCAGCACAAATAAAAGCTTAGGCTGTTGCTTATGAAGATTAGTAGCAAAATTCTTTGATAGGTTAGAGCACAGTGCTTAGAGGAATTAGTTGCATCCTAACAAGGCTGACTTTTTCAAAGGGTGAATAGGAGAGGGAGCCTTGCTGGCCGTGATTCTTTTCTAATTCTAGGTTGTGTTTTTCCGCAAAGGTTTGTGGAAGTTCAGCCTACGTTCTAAATATCCAAATAAATCTGTTTTAACGATATATGTAGTGAGAGTAATGATAAAACTAGGTAGAAGCCTAGGTGAGTTCATCCAGAAAGGGTTCTGTTAAGAGTACGAGTTAAAAGCTTTTATTTATTCTTCACTGGCTTTTACTTCTATATTATTACAGCTTCTTTCCTCTACAACTGTTGTTAAAATTGTAAGATATTGCTCTTAGGCTGAGATGGGGGCAAGTTTCTACAATTAAAACTAACTTCCTGTTTCTTATGGTGTAAATATTTGCAAAACTTGACACAGCTGTAAAAAATGTTTTGGAAACTCAATTTCTCCTTTTGCATTGACAACTCTGTGGCTGAACAATATTTGAGAAGCTTGAGAAGCTTGACAGTACTAGAGGGTAATGGGGGTTTAATGAATTAGTTTAAGGAAAGGCTTACGCGCGCTGCAAAGAGTTAATACTCTAATCCCTTGTGCAAGTGACTGTGATTCCTGCCTTGTGAAAAGTGACTGTTTTCTTCCACTACTCTTCTCCCTTGCCCCTGCTACAAAGAGCAGTTTTGCTGTGCTGAAGGAACTGCACAGCACTTTGTGTTCCCATGGAGATCCTTTTTGCCTCAGCTTATCCCCTTGCTACTGAGGACTAGCCCTGTGTTCCAACGACCTTCCTGTGGGCACTTCCCGTAGGCACGTTGCTTCCTGCAGCATTCAGGGCCCCTCTGTTGAATTCCTGTCTGCAGCGGTTCTCAATGTGCATCATGAAAACACTACCCAGCTTGTGTTTGTCTGCTGAAATGTTTGAGGCTTGCAGACTGTGACAAGGGGAACACCTTTTTCTTCATATCATAGAATCATAAAAATCAGAAAAGACCTCTTAAGATCATCTAGTCCAACCGTCAGCCCAACACCACTGTGCCTACTAAACCATGTCCTGAAGTGGCACATCTGCTTTTTTTTTTTTTAACACCTCCAGTGATGAAGATTCCACCACTTACCTGGCAGCCTGTTCCAATCCTTCACCGCTCTTCTGGTGAAGAAATTTTCCCTAATGTCCAATCTTATCCTCCCTTGGAGCAATTTGAGGCTATTTCCTCTTGTCCTATCACTTTTTATTTGGGTAAGGGTTAATAACTAGAGCAGGGTGGAACATCTTGGTCAAAACCAAAAAGCCACCCTTGATTCTCACAGGCTTGCTAAGCACTGCATTAATTGAATGAGGGACAATCTAAACCTATTACTAGTTGAAAAATGTTGATTTTTTTGTTTGCTATTTTGCATATAAGTAGTTCTAAAAAAGCTAAATTTTCTGTATGGTTTAGATTCCTAAATGCATTTATCAGCATCTCAGGTAGGGGTTCAAAAGCATGTAAGAGATCAGAGTCTCAGTCTTGCAAACTCCTTTAAACCCCATGGGCTTGCTAAAATTGGGCACATGCAGCTGTATTTCTGTATGTGTGCTTCCACCCGCTAATCTAGTAACTTAGAAATTAAGAAGTCATAACTGTACTCATCCAGGCTTAAGCATTTGACCAAATAACACCTGGAATGGGTGATTCTCCCCCCCCCACACACACACACTTTGCTCTCGTGAGACCTCCATTCAGATCTGGAGTCCTCAGCACAGGAAGGACATGGATCTCTTGGAACAAGTCCACAGGAGGCCACAAAGATGATCTGAGGGCTGAAGCACCTCCCATTTTGAGGACAGGCTGAGAGAGCTTGGGTTGTTTAGGCCAGAGAAGAGAAGGCATGGAGGAGAAATCTTAGCTGCCTTCCAGTACTGAAAGGGGCCACCAGGAAAGCTGGAGAGGGGCTCTTTATCAGGGACTGCAGAGATAGGATGAAGGGGAAGAGTTTGAAGCTGAAAAAGGAAAGATTTAGATTAGATATTAGAAAGAAATGTTTTCCTGTGAAGGATGGTGAGGCACGGGCACTGGCTGCCCCGAGAAATCGTGGATGTCCCCATCCCTGGAGGTGTTAAAGGTCAGGCTGGATGAGCTTGGAGCAACCTGATCCAGTGGAAGGTGCCCACTGCTGCCCATGGCAGTGTGGTTGGAACCAGATGAGCTTTAAGGTCCCTTTCAACCAAAGCTATTCTGTTGCTCTATGAACTTTTTAAAGGACTCAATTTGTAAAATGTGTTACTACTCCTATGTTTTTGGTAAGCAACACCACAGAAATTGTCAGAGCCTAAATGCCAACTTCGGGATTAGACTTAGTGTGAAACTAAGCTCAGCTTTCAGTGTCTTGTTCACAGCTGAAGTGCAATGCTCTGTAAGGATGTGGATATTGTGTACACATTAGTTTCATGTGAAGAGAACAATCATCACTGTTTCCTCAGCATTAATCACTTTGCTGTAATTCACTCTTGCATTAAGCTGATACTTTGTCAGTCTTGTTTAATCATGCAGCTCAGTGTGCTCTCATGTTTATAAATAAGAAACTTCAAGGAGGGAGAACCCAGTTTGTCAATGAAAGAACAACTCATACTCAGTAGGGCCAGGATTCACCCAAAGAACTCAAATTAACCATGACTTGGAGAAACAATATATAAGCAAGAGTGGAAATAAAAGTGATAGCTAAGCTGAGACAAAACATAGCTGGAAGCCACAGGAAACCATGAACATGATATTTTGGTATTTGGACCTTCTCCTTAGTCTATGCACGTAGTTTAAGAGCAAAACCAAGGCCAAATGCAGCTGACCCAGGTGCCTAGGTTGCAAGGCACTTTTGCAGCCTGCTGTGGTGGCTACTGGTATTTCCCTGCCACAGACCCTGACAACAAATCTGGACCAATTGCCTGATGGAAGTGTGTTTAGCATGCCAGGCTTACTGGCTGAACTGTTGCTGTGGGTCATGGGTTTACTAAGAAAATTGCTCTTAGTTTTAGAAAGAAATGCAGTGAAAAGTAAATGAGCATATAGCACTGCCAAGCTTTCAGCTGTCAACCTATCGTTCTTGTTGCTGTCTTGATTCTACAAAGCACAGCTATGCTTCTGTGTGAGTGCTGGGAGGAGATTATTAAGGTGCTATACCAATTAATGTGTGTGTATATATATAGTGAGTATATGTAGAAATGTGCAGCATAACACAAGTAGCCATGTGTAAGTTAGGAGTACTGGGTCTGCCTTACCACTTTGTACATTGCCTGGCTGTACTTTCCTCTCTTCAATTGCATTTCCAGTGCCTGGAAATTCCAACTGCATTTCCAGTGACATTGAAGTCATACAATAGAATCGTAGGAAGGGACCTTAAACATCATCCAGTCCCAACCTCCCTGCCATGGGCAGGGACACCTCTTACTGGATCAGGTTGCTCAAAGCCTCATCCAGCCTGACCTTGAACACCTCCAGGGCTGAGGCTTTCACAACTTCTCTGGGCAGCCTGTGCCAGTGACTCACCACCCTCACAGGAAAACATTTCTTCCTAATATCTCATCTAAATATTGTCTCTTCCAGCTACAAACCATTCCCCCTTGTCTTGTCCCTGCACTCCCTGATAAAGACCCCCTCCATTGTTTCTGCCTCTGCTGGCTCAGAGAACTGTGCTGAGCATTTCATGATGCTCAAGTCCATTTAAGTTATTTCAAAACGATCCCTTTAAGTGCTCAGACATCCAGTGCTTTCCATCACTTTAAATGGCAACTTCCATATTTGTGATACTAGTAGTTGGCATGAAAGATAAAATACTGATTTTTGGTTGTTGAGTGGGTTTTCTTTTTTTCCCTTATGGGAATACAGATCCTTTGTATCAGATCCTGTGCTTCTGGGCACAGACAAACAAAATGCAGCCCTAGCCCACGCAATACAAAAGTGCAAACAGGGTAAGATGCAAGGCATCAACACATTGATATAATGATCAACAGGTTTTGGATTGGTGCAGGTGTCAACATGGAGCAACATCAACAGTTTGAGTGTCCAGCTCTTGACTTGGTACCCTGGTAAGTGCGTGGCTGTGATGTGATGTAGTAAGGCCTCCAGCTGCATTATTTTAACTGTGTCTCTGCTTCGTGAAAGCTTCAGGACGTCAGCCCGGGCCATGTACCCAGCTTCCTCGGTTGAGGCTGATGCTGCAAGCCCAAACCTCTTGGAGGAAGAAGGGCTCCTTATGCTTCTGTGTGAGGCTGGGTGGGGCATGGTCCACTTTGGCAGGTGCTGTGAGTGAGTTAATGTGCAGAGACGTGGTGTGAACTGCAGGGTGGGATGGATTAAAACCAGAATTTATGCTGCTACAGCCCCTTCCCTCAAAGCAGCTTTATTGCACAGTTGTGCAACCACCGCGTCTGCCCAAGCTGGAACTGCAGCTGCAGCCCCAGCAAGGATTTGGGAAGCACAGCAGGATCTCTGCCCTACAAATGCCTTTTCCCCACGGTGGCTCCTGCCAGGAAGGTGCTCCTGTGCTTCCCCCGGCCATGCAGCAGTGCTGGGCTGCACGGGTGCGGGACTGTGGCGGGTATGTGCGTCTGTCCTTGCGGAGGTGCAGGTCTGTCTGTGTGGGGTGCGGGGCTGCAGCGGTGCAGGTCTGTCCATGACGGGTGCAGGTGCAGAGCTGCAAGCGTCCGGGTCTGTCCTTGCTGGCCTGCAGGGGTCAAGTTCTGTCCGTGCGGGTATGCGGCTGCAACCATGCAGTTCTGTCCCTGCTGGGTGCAGGACCGCAGAGGTGCGGGTCTGTCTGTGCGGATCTGCAGGGGTGCAGCTCTGTCCTTGCTAGGCTGTGGGTGCACAGCTACAGCACTGGAGGTCTGTCCTTGCTGGGCTGCAGCAGTGCGGGTCTGTCTGTGCAGGGCGTGGGGCTGTCTGCGTAGGGCTGTAGCGGTGCGGGTACCTCCTTGCTAGGTGCGGGGCTGCAGCAGCACAGGGTTGTCCTTCTTGGGTTGTGTGTGCGGGTCTCTCCTTACTGGGATGCAGATGCAGGGCTGCGGCGGTGCAGGTGCGTCCTTGCTGGGTGCGGGGCTGCAGCAGTGCAGGTCTCTCCTTGCCGGGGTGCGGGTGCAGGTTCGTGCTGGCCGGGTGCGGGGCTGCAGCGGTGCGGCTCCGTCCCTGCCGGGTGCGGGGCGGCCTTCCCTGTCCCTGTCCCTGGCGCGGGGCCGCCCCCGGCGGGCGCGGGGCGGGGCGGCGCCGGCGTTGGCGGCGATGAACGCGTCGTGGCGGGCGGCGGGGCCCGCGAACGGCAGCGCGGAGCCCCGGGACGGTGCTCACGCCGCCACCCTGGCGGCCTGCGCCGCGCCGCTCGCCCTCGTGTTCTGCCTGGGCTCCTACGGGAACCTCATCGTGCTGCTGTCCTTCTTTGACCCGGCCCTCAGGAAATTCAGGACCGATTTCGACTTCATGATCCTCAACCTCTCCTTCTGCGACCTCTTCCTCTGCGGCGTGGCCGCCCCCATGTTCGCCTTCGTCCTCTTCTTCGGCTCGGCCGGCGGCGTCCCCAGCGCCTTCTGCTTCGCCTTCCACCTCACCAGCTCGGGCTTCATCCTCGTGTCCCTCGAGACGGTGGCGGTCATCGCGCTGCACCGGCTGCGCGTGGTGCTGGGGCGGCAGCCGCGCCGCGCCGCCTCCTTCCCCCGCACCCTGGTGCTCGCCCTGCTCCTCTGGGCCGCCAGCTTCACCCTGGCCGCCTTGGCCACCCTCGGCTCGCGCGGCTCCCGCCTCTGCCTGCCCGTGTCCGGCTTCGCCGGCGGGCGGGGGAAGGTTATCCTCTGCCTCTACGTGGCCGACTTCATCTGCTGCGTGGCCGTCGTGGCGGTCTCCTACGTGGTGATCGCCCGGGCCCTGCGGAGGAACGCGCAGGCGAGGAAATGCCCGCCCGCGGTGGCCGTCGATGCTTCCAGGCCGCAGCACTTTGTGGGTCCCCCGGCTGCCAAAAGCGCCGTGCCCGCCTTGTACAGGAACCAGAGCAACCACTGGCGTGTCCAGACGCACGGCTACATCGATGGCCTTGGCCAGGCGTCGGCCGCCAGCCGGCTTCAGCTTGTGTCAGCGGTCAACCTGTCTGCCACCAAAGACTCGAGGGCGGTGGTGACGTGCGTGGTCATCGTGCTCTCTGTCTTGGTTTGCTGCCTGCCCCTGGGCATCTCTTTGGTGCAGGACATGCTGTCCAGTAGCGGCAGCTTTGTTCTCTACCAGTTCGAGCTGTGTGGATTTACCCTCATTTTTTTCAAATCTGGATTGAATCCTTTTATATACTCTCGCAATAGTGCCGGGCTTCGGAGACGAGTCCTCTGGTGTCTGCAGTACGTAGCCTTTGTCTTTTTCTGCTGCAAGCAGAAGACAAGGCTTCAGGCCATGGGCAAAGGCAGCCTGGAAGTCAACAGGAACAAGTCATCCCACCACGAGACTAATTCAGCGTATGTGTTGTCTCCAAAACCTCAGAAAAAGCTTGTGGACCAAGCCTGTGGTCCTAGTCACTCCAAGGAGAGCGTGTTGAGCCCCAAGGCTTCCATTGGGCATCAGCACTGTGCACAGAGCAGTTCCACCCCTATGAACACCCGAATCGAGCCCTATTACAGTATCTATAATAGTAGCCCTTCCCAGGACATGAGCACTGCAAACAGCTTACAACCAGTGAACTCAACTTTTGGATTTGCCAAATCCTACATTGCCATGCACTATCACACAGCCAACGATGCAGTACGAGACTGTGACAGCCCTTCGACTAAGCAGATACCAGTGCCCCTGGTGTAACCTTCAGGAAGGGTTCTGATCCCTTCTTTGTTTTCCTTAGAGATAAACTGAATTCAGTGATACACTGTTGCTGCTAATCAAGAAAAACAGTACTAGTATTGATATCCAGTTATTTGCATTCGAAGTGAATACTCGGATATTGCTTCCATGACGCTCTCTTGAATTTCTGCGGCCAGTCAAAACCAGCTGTATTTTAGGTGATATTTGGAATTGTTAGGATGGTTTGTTGCTCAACTTAACTGCTGGACAAGCTAAGAATAAAAGTGTATAGTAGTATAACGGGATGGTGAACAATCTCAGGCTGCAGCAGAAGTATTGCCAGTTAAATGGCATACTTGCTTATTTTCAAGAAGGAATAATTGGGAGGATGCTTGGTGTTACCATACTTGAAATGTTTTCTGTTGCAGAAGATTGAAAGAAATGGTGGTATTTTGTAGAGAGTGTCAATAATAACAAAAATCCTTTCTGTTCGCAGGGCGAGCTCCTGGTTCTGTTGAGGTGAACTGCAAAATTTCCATGAACTTCAGCTGAAGTTCAAATATTTAAGTCTTGGCTTCCTAAAGCGAGAAAAGGCATTTTACAAATAGTGTTACATTGCTGCTGGAGAAGGACTTTAGAGAAGTGTTGTGGCACTGTGAGAAACCTCTGAAGTATATAAACGTATTTCTGTTGTACATTTATTTTAAGGATCGCTGGCATTATATGTCCCAAAATAATATATTAGGAGAAATATTTTACATCTGATAGAAATAACTGTGCGATACCCCGTTATGGGTTTTACTAGAGGATAAAGATTAAGATTACAGTAGTATAGTACTGATAAACTATTAGTAATGCAGTCACCTCCGGAATTTTCTGATTTGTAAACTGTCGTGCAAAGAGACGTGTTGCTGGTTGGGTTATTTTGTCTATGACTCTATATAAAAGTAGGAATTTGGAGGATTTGGCTCTGATATTCCTGCTAGATAGAACTGACAGCTGTTATCATTTTTAAAAGCAGACTGACCGCATAATGAAATGACTACAAGTTTTTGAAGTTTTCCTAAGAATTCTAACATCAGTTTGGTTTCAAGATTAATAATCTGTGTACTTATAAACATTATCTATTGGTCTATATGGTGAGCAAATAACAAATGTTAAATATTTTTTATCAACCAAACCATTTGTGTTTTGTCAGGGGTGGTGGGATTTCCTTACAAAAGAAATTATTCGGAGGCATTTAAATTCCTGACTATCGTTGCTTTAAGCAGCTAGATCTTTTCAAAACAAGCAGTCATCTTTCAACTTCTGTGGACTTCAGCAGAGTCTTAGTATCTCTGAAATAATCGTGCCGCAGACTTTTGGTGCCTTGTTATAGGAAAATGCCACATCTTTAGCAAAATTACTATGATGGAATAATGATTTGGTATTTTAGGACCAAAAAACATTCATACTGTTGCCATCTGTGAGTTGTCATTGGTTTAGGCTGTTTGTTAACTGAACTGTTTTCAAGATTTCCTGGAAGACTATTACGTTATGAACACTATTGTTTGTTTAACGCTCTGAATTTTAATTAATTTTGAATAATTCAAGGCAACTTTCTTGCAATAAAATGGATGTGAACAACTTTCTAATACAAATGTAAAATTGAAGTGATTTCCATAAGTCTTTTCCCTCTGCCTGGATTTTTTTTTCTGTAAATGAATAACACAGTTCTTTCTAAGGTAATTGTAGAAGATACGAATTGATACATCTTGTTGTTGAACGTAGTAATCTGGAGGGGAAAAATATGTGAGTAGTGTCATTTTGTCTCAAACTGTACAATCTTAGTGGTAATTACAGTTTTGGAAGGAATATAGGGTAGGATCCCACAAGTGGTTGCAAGACAGGGTCTTGCCTGTGCTTCATGGGAGCTGAAGGTGTGCATGGAGCCTGGGTTTTGCATTAAGCAGTTTGGAGGTTTGCTGAAGGTATGAACAAAAGGCTCCTGCCGTGCTTTTGTTTTGGCTCACGTGAACTTCACTACGTGGTAAAAGATAAAATCCTTTGCACCTTATTCATACAAGTGATTTGAACTAGGTATTTATGTGGGAGTAGAGCTGGGAGGGTATGGCTTTAGTACAGCAGGCAGTTTTATTGCCTTTACCTGATGTGTTATTACGACAAAAGAACTGAACTCCTTTTAAAGCACTTTGTAATTTTGCTCTTAATTCCTGGTGCCAGTTTTATTCTTAATACAACCAATGTGCTAATGTATTTATAGCATCAGATAGCAAAGGGCAATGCCTTTTAATCTGCAGTAGGAACAAAATCTGATGTAAAGTGTCTGTTATATTAAATAACTGTGTTTGGGGGTGGCTTGTGGGTGTAGCAAATAGAGGTTGGAATTTGAAAATAAATACAGTTTCTTAGAAATGAATCATAAACTGAAATAATTGGTCACTGTAGAACAGAAAATCACTTATTTTAGCCTCTTCTGGAATTTAACTTCTCTTTTTCCTTTTAGCCCCCTTGTTGTTTCAGAACCCTCTTCTGCTGAGCACAGAATCAATAAAGCATGACTGTGAGGTTAATAAAGCAGGAGTCGAATTGAGAGGGGAAGCAATGGAGTGCTGGATGAAGGAGATGGAAAATAATCTATGCAAAGAGAGGAGGTGGGTAAGACAGTAAGCGATGACAGTATGTGAATACTGAACAGTTTAGAAAAAGGTCTGTAGGTAGTGCAGTCTATAACACAATAACAATAAAGCGTCTCACAGATATGAAAGCTGCAAATCTGAGACTTACAAAGCATGATTTCCTTACTGCCTGTATGTAGGCTGAGGGCCTCGTCACTGCAGAGCTGTGCAGAAAAAAACAGGACAGTTTAATGGGTACTTGTGTGTCTGGGATGAATATCGGGAGCCTGAATGTTAATTGTTGAAGGGAGCATTATGGAATCAAACGCAGAGATCAATATTATCGGCGAGTGTTCGATTTATTGAGCTTAGCTATTTCTTTATAAACCCTTTTGGATTACATAACTGGGTGCCCACAAGGGTATCTACAGTGTATTATTGGCTAAAGGTAGCTGTCCATAAAACTATTACTAACATATTATTGGCCAAACTACCGCACATGCTAAGAAACCAAGTTACACTAAAATTAACTATGTTGATAGTTCTCTTTAATTGTTTTTCTTTCAGTTGGTACTCATACCCACTGAACTAACTTTTATTCCTTTCAGGTGGCCTTTGTTTCTCTTTTGGCTCTCTGTTTCAAGGCCTTGTTAGAATTGTTCAGCATCAATCAGTCTCACAGCATCCAGGCCTTGTTCTCTGTAAAATGTTCCCCACAGTTAATGGTGGCAATCTTTGAATTGTAAAATTTTGTACTCCAGGAATTAAAGCAGTCTTTGATTTCTGAGGTTAGTTAGGATGACCTCATCGTGGTGGAACAGGTTATCCAACCTATGTTTTCAGTGTGCTTTTCAGCTGCTTCTGAAGTTGCTGGTGTTAGAGGCTGTCATGATAACTGGCCTGAGAAGTGTTCTGCTATATGGTTGAAAAATCTGTTTGTAGTATGTGGTGTGTTGTTAACAGTTTGGCCAGGGTATCTAATGAAATTGGGGGTAACCTCAAAGAAAGCATAAATAAACTTGTTAAAAACCCCAGAAGATTAATTACTTGGGGCTGATCTCACTAACAAGTCACTTCTAGTTGTTTTTTAGGAGCAAAAGCGTTTGAAAGAGTTTTACAGTTCACCAGGTTTTAAGTTCTATGTCTTGCCTGTGGTGGTAGTGTTGACTCTTCCAGCTGTTGGCATGCAGTATTGTATTCTCTTTGTCCTTTATTTATAAAAACTAGAAGTTTGTAATGCCAAATAACTTTAAACAATACCTACACAACCTCAAAGCATTGCTAAGAATGTTTAGTGATTGGGCACTACCTCAGATCTTTTTAGAGCAATGATTACAAAGATTTCTGTACAGCGGTGCACATTTTTTTCTAAGTCACCGAGACAGCCTGCCTTAGCGGTAAGGGTTTAACAAGCTGAGGAGGTCAACACGCAAAAATTGGGCAGACAATAGTCAAGAAGGATCAGTGTGATAATTTTGTGATATCTTGTGTATATATGGTGTGTATGCTTTAGGCGTGTAATAGAATCACAGAATCATAGAATGGTTTGGGTCGGAAGGTACCTTAAAGCCCATCCAGTTCCAACCCCATTACCATGGGCAGGGACACCTCCCACTGGATGAGGCTGCTCCAAGCCCCATCCAACCTGGCTTTGAACACCTCCAGGGATGGGGCAGCCACCACTTTGCTGGGAAACCTGTGCCAGTGTCTTGCCAGTCTCTCAGAAAAGCATTTCTTCATAATGTCTAATCAAATCTCCCCTCTTTTAACTTCAAAATGTTCCCCCTGTATTCCATATTAAAGAGCCCCTTGCCAGCTTTCCTGTAAGCTCTTTGAGTACTGGAAGGCTGCTATAAGGTCTCCCTGGAGCCTTCTCTGGCTGAACAAGGTCAGCTCTCTTAGTGTGTTCTTGTATGGAAGGTGCTTCAGCCCTCAGATCATCTTTATGGTCTCCTCTGGACTTGCTGTAATAGATCCATATTCTTACTGTGCTGAGGACTCCAGAACTGAATGCAGGGCTCCAGGTGAGGTCTCACCAGAGCGAGAGTAGAGGGGGAGAATCCCCTTCCTCCTTTTGCTGGTCACACTTCTTTTCGTGCAGCCCAGGATACAGTTGGCTCTCTGGGCTGCAGGTGCACCTTGCCAGCTCACTTGCTAGGAAACCTGTGGCAATTACTCCCCATATTACCTCCAGCTCCCCTCCACCTGTGGCACAGGGAATAAAGAGTAAAGGGACTTCTGAACTGCAGGGTTGTGCTTATCTGCACCATTCTCCCTTCACCTTCCAGCAGGTGGTGAAGCAGGGCCGCAGAGAGCAATGTGAGATGATCGCAATGGAAACGGGCAGAAAGCAGATGTTGTAATACCTTAATGGAATAGTCTTGCAGGGAGGATGGTGGAGTCCTTGGGACATTTTCAAGGTTTGCTTTCTGTCTGTTTTGAGTGGTTTTTTCTAATTTCTTTTTAAGTATTTAAGAACAATGTATTTGTGCCGATGCCAGTGGAGGATTATGGCAATGGTCCTGCCCCCGAGCACCAATAAGCAGTTCTGCTTGTGCTGCATGTGAGAGGAAAAAATGTCCCATCTGTCTCTTTCTGTAGTAGCTTTCTTCCAGCAATTTAAAGAATGGGGAAATAATTCTGTTTTTGTGACAGGGTACATGAGTCTTCATGATTGCTAAGGAAAGGTGAGTTTGCACAGAGTACAAACTCTCTGTAAATGAGATGGCAGTGGAGGGTGAGTGCTGCTCTGCTTCTCATAATTCGTACTGGTGGAAAACTGGAGAATTGGCACCATGGGACAAGGGGAACAGAGGGAATTTTGAAGAACTTTTGGTTTTTGTGAGCAGTGGTTCTGTCCTGCAGTGCAATTGATGCAGATTTCTTTGATTTGAATAGCTTTTTCGTTACTGTTAGCCTCAAGCACTGTGCTTCACAGATGTACCAAGTACACTGTCCTTAAGTTTAATCAGTACTTGCAAAATGAATTTAAAATGTCATTTATTATGTGCTAATAAATGCTGACAACAAGTCATTGTCACTTCCTACTTAAAATTAGTCTGTCTAGTATTAGAAAACTGTTTTCATTTGTTACAGCAACTGGCCTAGAATTTTGGTTCCAAGAGCCAAATGTGCTACATGCTGCAGGGTGGGTTTTTAAACTTTACTAGGAAGCAGCTTGGGGAGGGCAAAAACCACATACCACTCCATTGGGGTCCTTCCCTTTCCAAATTAATTGTGGAAGAGTTGTATTTGCCCAAATCTCCTTATGTTTGTGTTTCCCCTTTTGGCATCGGGTAGGTTGGTATTAGCCTTACTTTGTCACAGCAGTCCTAATTCCTTTTCAGAGTACATGTTTCAAAGGTGCTGCCCCTTATGGCATACACAGACATCCTACATTCCTGGCTCTGCAATCACCTGCAGGTAAGTGTTTTGGATTTGCTCAACTTATGAGCCAGTCCAGATTGTGCTACGCTAAATGATTTGTTCTCACCTGCTATTTAATTTCCATCATGGTCTGCTGATTTTCCTTGAATGTGAAAGTTGGATCAGCTGTATTTTTTTAATTTTTTAAATAGAATAAATGAAATAATTAGGTGGCACTAGATGAAGACAAGGGCTATACAGAGGTTTGAATTCATTGGAAATGAGCCAGGGTGAAATTTTCCAAAGTCTAAATAATAATATACAGAACTTTCTTATTCATCAGAGATTTATGACAATTGCATTTAAATAAAGCTTGTGCTAATTATTTAACAGTAGACACTCACATGCTCAGCTGGCTCTTTATTGATTTGTGGCATATGTTAACCTGTAATTATAAAAGATTTTAAAGTCTGATCTCTTTCACCAATTACTTAAACCAAATGATGAGGCAGTGTGGATTTGCAACTGCATCTCTCAGATGGCTACATGAAGTAAATCTTTAATCTCTCCTCACTAAGCTGCAGAAAGAAGCTGTTACCTGTGTACTGTCACGGTTTGCATTTTTCTTATGTGTACACAGTGTGTGTTCCCATGTGAAGCTGTGCTAGAACTGAGGATATGAACTACAACCTTGCTGTTGAATGACATTGCCTTTCACTGCAGCGATCTCAAAAAGACATTTAGGTTATGTGGTGTGACCCGAGCTGCTCTTCCTTTCAGGTGTCTTCCACAGCATTTTGAGGAACACTGGAAGTAGCTGAAGGGAGTCAAGCACTCAAGAAGGAAAAGCTGTCTATTAGTGTTCAGGTCTCGTCCCTTTGGATAATGGATTCTTCTACTGGATGGAATAATGCACTCTACAAACCCATTAGTATCCTCTCCTGCAACTGATCTGAGACAACTCCCCTGTTGCAACACAGCAGCCTTTGCAGAAGGTAAACACAGAAATGCTTTTATTTGTCCACAGACTTTCCAGGCACAACATTTACACGTTCTTATATCTCATTCCATCTCATATACATCCTGAGCGGCCCCGTTTTCTGCTTTCACAAGTGGTTCATTGATTGTTCTTAAGACAGCTGCCAGCTGAAGCCAGAACATTTTCTGTTTGTGTTCCTCGGGGCTCCACTTCAAATAGGTTTTCCTTTTCAGCAGTTTCCTGAGTTTGCTGAACTTCTGTGGCACGCTGTTGGGCGGGAGGTCTTCCAGCACAATCATGATGAGGGAATCCTGATTTTCATTCAAGACCCGGTGTTCAGCAAAATACAGCTCATACTGACACCAGCAGCTGTTTACAAAACTGGGAGAGAGAACAAAAAGGACTTTATGGCTGTTCTCTATGCAGTAAAAAATGTTGCCAAGTACAGGATGCCCCGGTTTGAAATCCCTCTCGTGGTAACATATCTTGAATCCATCGGCTTCCAGTTTTTCTAGCAGATACTTTTTTGTCCAGTTTGCGTCTTGTTCACTATATGAAATGAAGGCATCAAAGGGCTTGTTTTCTGGCCTCTTCTCGTACTGCTTCCTTTTCGCCATACACCAGTACCAACCCATCCTCACGTACCACAGCCCATCGAAACGCCAGCACAAGCCTGTTAACACCAAAACAACCAGAACGGCCACGCAAGCTGTAATAGCCATCTGGATACCCAGGGAGCAGCGCAGGAGCGTGAGGTTACTGCTTGCCACCAACAAGCCCCTTCTGTCTGGTGGAAAGCTGCACCTGAGATTTTCTTTGCCATTTATCTGCAGATGGGGGTTGTGGACATAGACATTCACAAACCAATACAAATCACAGTTACAAAAAAAATGTTTACCTTGAACGTTCAAAACACTCAAGCTCGCTAACAGGCCAAAAGTGTCCTCCACTATGGTTGTAATGGCGTTGTCACTGATGTCTAACTCAATCAGAGAAGCTGGAAGAGAGCCACGCTGTAGAAAGGAGATCTTATTCCCAGATAAATTAAAATATTTTAGCATTGGAAGAGATTTCCCGAAGTGATCAGGTAGCTCAGAAATCAGGTTGTGACTACTGTCCAGATTAGTGAGTGCAGAAAGGAGGCTGGTGGGTTCCACTCTGGTGATTAAGTTCCCAGAAATATTAAGAAACTCAAATTTCTCCAGGGCATCGGTTAATGACAACATGTTCAGCTTATTTTTACTAATATCACATTTTGTTAAAGTCAAGGGGAAATACTCAGGATGCATATCCATAATTTTATTATTTTGAATATTAAGTGTCGTTAAGTTGGAGACAGATTTAAAACCAGGGGGTATTATTTTTATGTCACTATTGCTTATGTCGAGGAGCCGCAGCGAGCTGGGTAACTCAGGAAGCACAGAAATCCGGTTGCTGCTGAGATCCAGAGATAATAATTCTTCCATTGTGCTGGCAAACCATTCTGGCAGTTCTACAATGGAGCAGTTGGACATTTTGAGGTGTTTTACTTTCTTTGGAAGGCTTTCGATGGGTGTGCCGGCCTCATTTCTGACAAATGAAATAGCATTAATACGTACGGTTCCAGGAGGCAAATTTTGAACCTCGTTAGGGATTTGTGGACGTACAGTGTATATGAAGTGATTTCCTTGCACATACATTTTTTCTAAGTTTATCATTTTTTTAGCAAAATTCCAGGGTATTTGACTTACGTTGGTGAAGGACAAATCGATTACCTTGATGGTTGGAGGAAGACACAGCGTATTCAAGCTGTTTATGGGATTGTTGCTGATGTTCAAAAACAATAGCTTGCTGAATGGGAACTTACAGATTGCCTCTACATCTTCAACGTTAATTGTTAATTTATTGTGACTGGCATCAATGGACTGCACATTTTTCAGTGGCAAAAACAGGACGAACAGCGATAGAAGATCCATTTCCAGGTCATTGTGACTAATGTCAAGCTCCAAAATATTGTCCATATGAGCTTGGCAGAGACCCTCATCCAGCTTTAATGTCAGCTCTTCCTCGGAGAGTTTTATGTTTGACAGATTAAGTATCCCATTTATTGGTATTCCGCAGAAATCAGGCTTTAAGTTGGTTGTTGGAGAGACTGTTGGGTTCTTCTCTCCTGTTCGAAGCAGATCCTCTGTATCTCGCCTGAACCTCAGATTAACATTTTGCAGGACAGATGAACCTCCTGAATGTAGCAGCTCCTTGGCAGATGCAGAAGGTTCCAGGGCAGCCTCTGAGGTTGTGTCAAAATACTTGTAAAGCAGCAAAGTCCTTGAGGTTTGGCTAGTGGGTAAGAGCTTCAGGTGAGGTGGAAGACCTGATACAAGAAGTTTCTGATCATTAAATGACAAATTCACAGAAACAAGGCTGAGTAGACTCTCAAACACACCAGGTTCAATGTCCTTAATCTGATTGTAGGAAAGATCTAAGACTTCCAGCGTGTCAAAACCCTCCATGTCTCTCTTGGTTATTTTTTCAATTACATTATGTGAGAAATTGAGAGCTCTGGCTGCTTTTGGAGCTTGTGCTTCTGATACAGAAGAGAGGTTTAAATAGGAGTAGTTATAAGCTGGGAAGGCATAAGGCGCAGGTGTTCTCAGAGTTAGAAATCCTTTTGCTCTGCTGAATAAGAAAGAAATGAAGTAGAAATGAAGACTTCCAATAAGGATCCTCATCCTGTAGAAAAAAATGTAAAATCCATCATTAAAATATGCTCTGCATTAATGTGTGCCGTAAAAAAAAATCCTAATTTACCTGCAAGCACAGAAATTGTTTCATTAATTGTATCTATGGATCCCTTTTTATCTACAGAAAAAAAGACATCTTGCTTCATTGTTATTTTCAAGAGGCCATGCTAAAGGATGGTGTCAGAGAACAATATGAAAGACAGCACTGTTCATTTCAGATTGTAGATGAGGTCTGAATGATTTCTTTATACATTTTTTCTATTCCTCCCCTCAAGCCCCCGGGCCAAACTCCCAGGCAGGTCGTGAGCAGCCTTTGCATCTTTCCATTCCATAATCGAAAATGCACTTTCGTAACCACTGCCTGCAACTCTGGTTTTACATCTCTCATCCTGGCTTGCAACAACCTGATAAGTCTGACCTGTCCAAAACCTGTTTAACCACTTAAGTAGCGTATTCATAGACTCATACAATCGTTAAGGTTGGAAAAGACCTCTAAGATTGTTGAGTACAACCATCAGCTCAACACCATCACTAAAACATGTCCTGAAGTGCAACATCTACAGGCTTTCCAAAAACCTCCAGGGATGGAGACTCTGCTGCTTCCTTGGGCAGCAGTTCCAATGATTCACCACTCTTGCAGTAAAGCATTTTTTCCTAATTTTCAATCTCCTGGTACAATCCAAACCTCCACTCATGCAACTTGAGGCCATTCCCTTTCCTCCCATCACTTGTTACTTGGTTGAAAAGACCAGCACCTACCTCACTACAACCTGCTTTTAGGTAGTTGTAGAGAGCAAGTCAGCAGTGATGTGGCAGGGAGCTCCACATAACTGGGTGGTCACCTATCTCTTGTGATCCCAACCCCTTGGTGGTTTGCTCTCTGTCAGGAATTTAGCACTCACCATTCATTTATCCTTACCCATTGGAGTAAGAAAAACAGTAATTCTGCTTTGAAGTACAATTTCAGAGGCTTGTATTGGGCAGCCTGTGCCAGGAGATGTCACTGCCCATGCAGCATTCATCTTTGAGACTTCACATTGCCTGGAAGCATCACTGCCTTCCTCCTCTCCTGCCCTGACTCTCCCTCCCACTAATTCCCTATTTCCTATGGCCCACGTCTCGTATTTATTACCAGAAAACGCAGGTGCCGACCTTCAGGTGAGCAACCTGCTGTTACCATTGTTCCCCTTGCTGCCCACCAGACTTGAACCATCAAGATTAACTGAAGAGAAGGAATCTCCAATGCCTTCCTGTCCCCTGGACCCTCTGCCACCAGCCGGACCCCACTGCCACATCACCCCACATCCCTCCCTCGCACCAAGCATGGATAAACACACAGCTGGGAGTCGCAGCACCACAGGGGTAAGCCAGCCTCCATGGCATTAAAAGCATGGCAAAAGGAAGGCTAGAAGAGAGCTAAGAGCCAGCTGGTATTCAGAGATTCTCCCCTACCCCTTCTTCATTGCCCGCTTGCCTCCTGCTGCTCCTCGCCGGTCCCAGCCACTGCCACTGCCACCTCCTTTTGTAGCTGGGGCCGGGCTGAGCCGCCCGTGGGAACCACCCAGTCCTGCTCCCTTGGGCTGGGCTGGGGCCCCAGATGCTGCTTTCTGGGGAAAACTGCTGAGCTTTCCCCATCGACTGCTACCAGCAGCCACTCAGCCCGTTGCTGGGAGCGAAATTGAAGGTGAAAAATGCTTTTTTTAACTCTTGGCCGCTGCTAGCAGTGTGGTTCCAAGGTATTTGCTGGCTTCACTCCTACGTGGTCACTGCAGGGAAAGTCTGGAAGCACCAACCATGGCCACAAGGGTTATAAAACTGATTTACTTTGTAATGTGTAGCTTGTGCTTCCTAAGGCAGAGAGGGGGTTTGTGTTGGGCTCTTATACTTGAATATGAGATCTGGGGTGCCAGAAGTGCTCCTGCAAAGTGAGCAATCACACCTTTTATGCATTTTAACTGAAAAATAACTGGAGATTTTCTCAATGTTTATATTGCTGCCTTGAAAGACACACTCTGTACAGCTTGTTAAGTTTGAGATGCCAGCAGAAAGGCAGTCAACAGATTGCACAAGGTGTAGGGCTCTGTCATCTGTTCCCTTTTTTCTGCTATTGATTTTTTTCCCCACTCTTTTGCAACTGCCACTGACTGGAAACTCCTGCAGCAGCCCAGAGGCTCCCCTGTGCAGCCCCTAGGGGGCTGGAAAACCCAAAGGTTGTTTGTGTTCCCTTTCTAATCTGACTGGGCATTTCCCTGCCAGGCAGGTTCTGGAAATTGCCCTGAAGTCATCCATTCTGTAGACAGATCCTAACTTGTTTTAGTAGAAGAGACAGGAAATGAAAAGCCTTTTGGATGCTTCAGGAGACATTCTTGCTCCTGCTTTATGGTTGCACCCTGTCTACGGGGTGCACCCATGCAGACACCCGTTTCTCCCAGACCAGTCTTCCTTCCTCCATCTAAATGCAGCTCTGTGGCTTCCGAAATGCATCCGTAGTTCCCTTTTTGGGAAGGTGGAGCATCTCTGTTCCAGCACAGGGCCCACCAAACCGCATCTTTTCAGCTGGAAGTGACAAATGATATTTTTTTTGCTACAAGAATGGGTTTTCTATTGACACACTGTGCTGGCATTATTCTAATATTTGTTTCATCCAGCACGCATTCTGTGTATTCATTGTATTCATTTATTGTCCTTTTATTTTTTTGAAGGCAACCTCTTGTTCTGAGGATTGTGAAGGAGGAACAGCACACTAAAAAGGTCTCTCTGAGTAGGGAAAGTGCACACAATGTGGCTGAGAGCAGAACCAAGGCTGGCTTGTGGTTTGCCAGAAGGACTTGATACAATAGTTTCATTTCTGAAAAGGGTCATCTCCCACTTGTTCCCTGTCTCTCTGCAAGGGATATATTTTTGTGCTGGAAATGGAGTTTAAGGGAGGAGAGCTGAACCTGTGTGAGACCTGCTCAAACCCAGAGCAGATGAGCACCAGCCTTCAGACCAGAGCTCAGAAAGGCTTCTGCTGTTAAGGCAGGCATAGATCTGGGTGTTGGATAGAAACTGTGAACCATGTCTGCGTAGCTGTACAGATGGGTATTTACGACCAGGAAATGCTCTTGTCTGGCTCTGCACAGGGAGAAGGAGTAGGTAGATACCCCATCCCTGGAAACATTCAAGGTTAGGTTGGATGAGGCTCTGAGCAGCCTGATCTTGTTAAAGATGTCCCTGATCCTTCAGTGAGGTTGGACTGGATGACATTCATGGTCCCTTCCAACCCAAACCATTCTATAATTCTGTGATTTCATTATCACTTGAGAAAATCTTTCCAAGACCTGCTACCTTATTTCACCCCTTCAGCTAACTGAAACTTTGAGGACTGTCTTGCCTCACACACTGATCCACTGGCTCCTCTCAGCCTTGCCTATCAATCAGCTGCACAGATGTCTTATGTCAATATTCTCTCTCCTTTTTGATCCAGTCTTACAGCTAATTAATAACTTGTGAGTTGAAATAATTCAAAATGAGCTCTGGGATGTATTAGGATGAGTGGGAATGGCCTCAAGTTACACCAGGAGAGGTTTAGATTGGATATTAGGAATTTCTTTACCAGAGGAGTGATGAAGCATTGGAAGAGGCTGCCCAGGGAAGTGGTGGAGTCTCCATCCCTGGAAGTGTTAAAAAAAGTTNGAGGATTCTGCAATTCTATGAACCCCTATTGTGCAAAGTCTAATGGCTGCAGTATTTCAATGATGTCTTTAAGTGGAAGTACAAATAAACATATGCCATTCTGACATGACTCTTACCTTCTATTGAAGGTTCTGATTTAATTGTCAGCAGATCTCACCAGGAAGCAAGTGCTGCTGTTCTTCCTCTGGTTTAGGTTGTGCAGGAGAAGCTGCAAATGACTTTTAAGCATTCCCGTGCAGGTAAGCTGGGCAGAGTGGTAAATACTGGTTACTGATGTTTTGTTCTTCCTGTGTGTATAAGTCCTGTACTCTGGGACCTAAACCAGCTCATTCTTTGAACTCTTATCATAGAAATAAATATCGCAGGAAAAGGGTGTGTTTGACTTTTCCAAATCTACTTTCCTTTGATGTAATTCCCTTTGACTACTTGCAGATATCAGCACTGTGGCTGCAAATTTGCTGTCTGCGATTCCTGTTATTTTCTACATCACAGATTCTAAATGAGCACGGAAACAACTCTGCTTCTTAGGCTGAGGAGCAAACCTGCACAATATCTCAGGCAAAAGCCTAAGCACACAGGCACAGAACCCGCAGCCCTTCAGATCTGCTTTATGCTTTCTGCATACCACAAGAGGTTTGCTTTTCCCCTTATGTTCAGTACTGCCAGGTTTCCATACTCCAGAGCTTGTCTGGGAGAGGACTGAAGCAGCAAGTTATGCTCAACCGCCCATTTCTTTTAGGCTCTGGTATGTTAGAATATAAACTTAGGTTGGAATTGATTATTTCTGGCAGTATCAACTCATGCTTTATGGTACTTCTTGGGGTTTTTTTTGTGTGCATCTTTCCTGCTCTCCTCACCCCCACCTTGGTGGTTCTCTCCCAAATCAGCCGTTGGTCAGGAAGAGATGGGAGAGGGTGGAGGAGAAAAGCACGTTCTGTGAATTTGTTTGCTTGCAGGTAGTTCGGATGCAGGGCAGGAACATTTGTGAGCAGTCTGCTTCCTGTGCAAGGGGGAACGGAGGGTGAGGAATATGGACAACTGAGAACGGATTTTGTGGTTTTGTCAGCAGTGTGTTTCGCTCATAAAAAGGCAGAAGTTGAGAGTAGTGGATCACGGAGGTGCTGTGGCTGCTTAGTCAAAGAAGTTGCACTTCCCCATGGTGTTGGGGACTTCTCTCCAGCAGGAAGTGGAATTCTTTACATTCTGCAGAAATAACTATTCTTATATCTTCCTCTGATCAAATGACCATAACTGAGGGGTTTAACAAGTTGAGGTTTCCTCCTTTTAATATGACCTAGCCGGATAGGTGCTGATGAAGTTGGATGCCATCCCAACCCATGCCGCACATCTGTGTTCTGCAGTGAGCACTGGTGGCACCTCCATCCACATCAAATGTGGGGCTTGGGTACCCAGCAGAGCACTAATGTGGTCTGTCTACACTGTCTTTCCTAAGAGCAGCCAAGTGGCTATGGGGCAGCCTTGATTCAAACTAAAACTGTCAGTAGGGATTGCACAAATCTACACACTCCCAGAGCCCTAACAAGAAGTTTCATTCAGCCACTGTAAAGATAGCTTAGGGAAGCTAATGCCAAACGTGCGTTGGATTTTTTTTGTTAGAGTATTGACTTGGGATGCATCTTTGCTGCTGTGGACCTGAGCAGGTGAGGCCTGTGGCTGTACAGAGCAGGGGTGAAGGCAGCTGGGGGCAACACTGCATCTGGAGGAGCTGCTGCCAAAATGCTCATCTGGAGCTGCGTAGCTAGTGAAGTGGGAAGCCCTTCCCAAAGCTTCATCATGCAACAAGGTGCTTGTGTGTGGCCCAAGATAAATGTGGGTCGGAACAGGGCTCAGATTCATTCAGCACCACCATCTTGCCAGATGCTTAATGAGAACCTTGGGCCTGTTGACTGCTCAGGCAAGTAAAGGAACTTTAGATCTTTAAGTTTCCTAAAGTTGGGAGAATACTGCTTTTTGTGTCTTCTCTTTTTTTTTAAAAGCTGCTGGTTAAGTAAAGGATTACAAGAGCATGTAGCAATAGGACTTGGGGGAATGGCTTTAAATTGGGGGGGGGAAGGTTTATATTAGACTGGGATTGGGATTTAGATTGGTAAGAATTTCTTCACTATGAGGGTGGTGAGGCACTGGCACAGGTTGGCCAGGGAAGCTGTGGCTGCCCCATCCCTGGAGGTGTTCAAGGCCAGGTTGGGTGGGGCCTTGGGCAGCCTGGTCTAGCAGGAGGTGTCCCTGCCTGTGCCAAGGCGGTGGAACTGGATGATCTTTTAAGACCAAACTGTTCTATGATTAAAACATAAGTGATTTTTTGCTTATTTGTCTAATGTTTGTCAAGAAGAGTGGAGAGTGGATGGAAACGTGGGTAGAAGACTCTATTCCAAGGCACAAAAAATTCTAAGTAGAATCCCTTCTTCCCCCTTTTTCAGTTTCCTCTGTCTTATTGTTAAGCCATCAGAAAATAAGAATGTGAATGGGAACAATGACTTTGAATTTTAATGCTGTATCATCCTGCTGCTCCCTTTTTGGATTTCCACTATATGAGACAATCAAGTGGTTCCATTACAACAATCCAGCAGTTTAATTTGGTATTTTGGGTAGCAATCTGCTAGTCATATGCCAGAAGGTTGGTGGATTTCCGTGTGACATCAGTTATGCAATTCCTGTACCTTGCACAACAGCTTTAGAAAAGAGGAAACAGAGTGGGCTAGCATCTGTAAACAACACAGAACGCCCCCCCTCGCTGCCCCTCACAGCACACACATCCCTGCAGACCTCAAGCTCATTGCAGTGGAACTGAACCAAAAAGCAATAATTTCGGGGCTTCTTCCAGTGCTTTCTCAGCACAGGACAGCGCTGGCCCTGTGACAAATGGACCCATGCATAATCCTGGCTGTGATCTGGAGTAACTCTTCCACAAAACAATCAATCAAGGTCACACCTGATAAAAGCAAGGATTTGGCTTCCTGACAGCCCTACAACGTTCTCCCAAGGGAAGGAAATCTTTGAGAGTGTGTTAGGTGTCAGCAAACCTGGGGTTTGTGCTCTTTTTTTGCCTTACCTATTTAAAACCAGCTTTTTTTAGGAGCGTAATGGATTTGAGATACTGCTGGTGAGTGATAAATACTTCAGTTGCCTTCTGGGGATGTGCCTTGCCCCCAGACTAAAACTTAGTGTGCCTGCATCAGAAATCTTATTTGCAAGGTAGACGAGCTACCAGAAAGTAGGTCTCCATGCTCCTGTTGTCCATGAAGAGGCAGGTGAATGTTCTGAGGCTTTGTCACGGGCAAGGTAACCACTCAGACACACAACAACCACAACTGGGAGTTCAGAGGTCTGGCCAATAGGGAGAATTTGGCCACCAGCGCACTGATCGTGAGGCACCAGTGTTGTTATCTTCGCATCCTTAGCAGCAAAACAGCAAACCTGGCTGACATAAGAATGCTCAGCAAAATAAATATATTAAGATGAGCTCTACAGTGTTAATACAAAAAACCCCAAACGCACTCCTGGAAAGCAGCCCAGGCTGGGAAGAGAAATAACAGTTGAAGGGGTAACACAGCAAGAGGGACTGCGCTGTTAATACAGTGCCAAGCAGTCGAGCTGAGGTAATGCTGGTGTTTGGACAAAGTATGCGATGGTAGCAGAACCATTATTCGTGGTGCAGTGGCTGCTGAAGGCTCCTGAGCAATTAGCACTGCTTCACTTCTTCATTGTAGGGGCAGCTGAACTCTCAATTTGAAGCTGAACTTTGTTTCCTTTGCCTTTTTAAAGCTGATAATCGATACCTTAATGGCAGAATGTGTCATTCGCAAGTCAAACGGGAAGTGCAAGATGAGATTTTAATCATTAAAAGTTCATCGATAACCTCTTATATACACATAGTTATACACAAAGTGGTTCACAAGTCCCTCATCTCATAATTCTGCTGGTGAGGTTAGTTGGCTAGAAGTTCTCTCTGCCTTCGTCATCTGACAGGTGCGATGCTTGCGTGGAAAACGCCAGCAGGGTTGCTGACAGCTATGGCTTGTGGGCTTTAGCTGGGCACAGAGAGGAGCCCATACTCATCCGCTGTATCCAGAATTTTGCAGATGACTGGAGACTCCACCTTGAGCAGAAAAGATTAAAACGTTAAAGACAGATTGCAAAAGGGCATCACTTGATAAAATGTAGGAAGTGCTTTTTACTTTTGGCTGAAGAGCAAACAGCATGTTAACAGGGTAACAGTGTAATTAACAATGACCCTTCTTTAAGCAAATGCAACTGAACAAAAAGCAGTGCTTGGTTAGCGGCTGCGTGTTTGGGGTGAAGGACACTACAGGAGTCCTGTGAAGAGTCATTGGAAGAGAGGACTATTTCTAACATGCACCTGGAGACACCTTCTACTAGGTGGCACCTGATCTCAGGGAATTCGAGACGTGCTTACATACCCCAAGGATATATTGGCAAGAATGAGGCTCTAACATGTATATGGTCACAGCATGAGGAGAATCAGATTCTTTACATCTGAAAACAAAGAAGAAATTTCATCTTGTTTAGCATGTAATAAGCACAAAACCAGAACATGTGTCTCCCCAGTACCTACAGTGTTTCTTCTAAGCTGACAGTTATTGCTTTCTGAGGACAACAGTGACTTTCCCCTTTGTCACAAGCAGCAGAAACAGAACATCAGGTTACTAGAAAGTTGACTTACTTCAATTTCACAGTCACCTGCCTTGGCTTGTCTGTTAAGTCGCAAACATCTCCATTTCCATAGAAATGAGACACCATCCTGCCAGATAAGATTGGAATGAGAAAGGTTGGGAACATTAAACAATTCTTAAGAGCATCCCTAACTTAGGTGATGCACTACCTCATTATTCTTCAAACATTTCCCTCCATTATGCAAACCAAAGTACCGATATGCTGCATTTTGGTTATTGTAGAAGCAAATAGTTGTTTGCTACTAAAAGATTTCTCTTTGCATCATATCCAAAGTGTTGAATTACCTTTTCTAGTGTTGTATGCTGCCTGAGGGAGAAAATCTATACATCCTGCTCTAGACAGGTTATTGTGTCTGATTATAAACAGACTATTCACATACTGCAGAAGCAGGCCCTGGCGTTTATTCTTCTCTATCATGAACATGAGACTGATTCAGGAGTAGACACTGCAGTAGTCATTGTGGTGTCTGTAACCATACCGAACTGTCTGTGTGCCATCTTCTCTCAGGTAGTAGGTTCTAGCAGCATTCTTCTTGGACCATTCAATGTGTTCCTCCTTGTTCCAGGTACCCACAACCACTGAAGTCCTGCCACTTTCTTTATCCTAAAAAAGATGATAATTACACCTTGTATTATATGATGAGCAGTGAGGATATTTAACTGATGTGTAGAATGTCACTTCTAGAGCAAGTTTGCTGCTGTAACATAACATGTCCTTGCATTTGGGACAAACTATGAATGATCTTGTGTCAGGGTGAAGAGCTAAGTTGATGTGAGCCAGTGTTTCAATGACCAGAAGAGGATTCCATAGAAAGCCAACACTTTTTCAGCTTTCATTATCACCATGCTCTACCTTACATAGTACCTACAACCCCATGCGTAAAATTAGGCAGCACATAGAAGATTTCTTTTCTGAAATCCAACTTCTTATGCCCAAGATGTTGATCAGACAAGACAATGGTGCTGCTTTTTGGTTTGTTTTCAAATCGGACAGATTCCCCAGCCCTTTGTCCCCCCACAGCCATCTAGTGGCAAAACATGAAACTGTAAACATACCTCGTGATACTGATGAACATATTTGCCATAGCAGAATTCGTACTTCCACCAGCCAACACCCTGGGGGAAGTATAGTCTCAGCATTAAAACTAAACAAAATCCCAAACCAAACACCCAGGACAACTCCATCCACTTCCATCCAGACTATAAACCACCAGCTACTTTAGCTGTAAAACTCCATAGCTATTAATTAGGTAGGTCAATTCAAGGTTTGCACTAAGACTCTCTCATGAGGCTAACTGGCATAGGCAAGGGATGGAATAGAGGAGTTTAAGCAGAGACTCTTGAAATGCCACACAGGACTGAATTCCTTAAAACTATTTGCATTCCCCCTATTCATCTTGTAAAGACTTTCCTCTCTCAAAGACAGGGAAAACATCAGATGCCTCTTCTCTGCCAATTGTTCTCTCAATAAATTGATCAGATATTATTTTTTGTTCTCATTGACAAAATGAACTGAACAATTCTCGTGACCTACTTCCATTTCTCTCTGCTCAAATAAACTGGATTTCAACAGAAAGTTTAAAGATCTCTTTCTGGCCTGGACTTTGGTATATAAACTTTCCCTATATTAATGCAGGGAAAGGCAATTGTTATGTGTATAAGAAAGCAACTATCAGAGTTCATGGAAAAACTAATCAAATACCAGTATGTGCAATTAACAAGTAAATATTTTATTATACACAGCTTTATTTCTCACCCCATGGAAGCAGTAGGAACCACTAAGAAATTCCTTTATGAGTTGGTCATCAGTCAGTTTAGAGATGTGGGTTGTTCCCACAGTTAACAGCTGATGGCTTCCGACAGCAACAGGCTTGTGAATGGAAGAAAATTTCTCTTCTTTCGTTGAATGCATTTCTTCCTGAAATTTAAGCATCCACAAATACAAACACAAAAATAATCTCCCATTTAGATTTTATATGTCCCTAGCAAAGTCTTATAAACTCCATGAAGTCACATGAGGGGAAAAGCGTCATTGATTTCACTGTCTCCAGCATAGCTGGAAAGAAGATCAAAAGTAAAAAACTTAGCACATTTGTAAGCTGTAGGTGAAGAAGGCTACAAAAGTTTTAAATTAGCAGCCCAAAGGTACTTGCATTATTTTTCTTCCCAATAAGGCAAGGTACAGATGATTTCAACAAGCTTAAAGACCGTTTGAAAGACTGACAGAGAATTACAAAGTTGGGTAAGAGAACATATTCCATGGAACTGAAAACTGTATGTATTACAAAAGGGAAAACGAATATTTTTCTATTAAAGAATACCTACCTCCTTAACTCTTCTAAAAGGCATCTTCATCATTTCTTGCTGTTTCTCCAGCTGCTCCAGATTATGGGGTTTCAGTGGGGATCCCGGCAGAGACTGGCAAAAGATGTCATTCACAGGGGAAGCCCTGAACCTGCATGAACAAGTTAGGAATACATTGCTTAATGTGCCCTAAAGACAAGACATACCTTTTTATTGCTACAAGTTTCTGACCGAGCTCAACTGAACTGTTATGGATTTTTTCGAGTCAAAGCTACACATCATCTTAAAATTGATGTAAATATGATTTTGGCCCAGCACAGTCTCACTGCCAACAACTGGCAACACACTCTAACCTCTCCTCGTCAAAAGGAAAAAGCTGAGTACTGAGAGGCAAACCACTCTGTAAGTGTGCCGTGAATGTAGCATCATGGCTCCACAAAACCCCCTCAGAAGCTAGGAAACAGCAAAGGTTATGCTTGACAGGTGCAGTTCCTATATAATTAAAATAATACCTTCTGATATAGAATCATAGGATCACCAAGTTGGAAAAGACCCACTGGATCATTGAGTCCAACCATTCCTATCAATCAGTAAACCATGCCCCTCAGCACTTTGTCCCCCCGTGCCTTAAACACCTCCACAGAAGGTGACTCAACCACTGGTCCAGTGCCCAGTGACCCTTTCTGTGAAGAATTTTTTCCTAATGTCCAGCCTAAATCTCCCCTGCCGGAGCTTGAGGCCATTCCCTCTCATCCTGTCCCCTGTCACTTGGGAGAAGAGGCCAGCTCCCTGCTCTACACAAGCTCCTTTCAGATAGTTGGAGAGAGCAATGAGGTCTCCCCTCAGCCTCCTCTTCTCCAGGCTAAACAACCCCAGATATTATCTGACATGCATGGCTTTTCATACTGCATATAGACCTATCGCTCTCTTCATGAGCCGCATCTGCAAACAGCAGCTTATTTCAGGAAAGAAAAAGCAGAAAGAGGAAGCAGAATAACACAGCTTTCTCCTTCATTTACACAAACGAAGGCTTCAGTCAAAGACCAAATAAACCTTAAAAGAAAATAGCAAAGGAAAGCGAACACAAAGAGAAAATCACATTCATAAATGAAAACTGAACAAGTGCTTCATTTATGAATGTGATTTTCTCTATAAGAAAGCTTATTTACAAAACAAGTATACAGATACTGCTTTGTAGGCAGGGTGACTTTCTGTGATGCCCTCCTAGGACAACTCTGAAACATGCAGCAGTAGCTGTATAACAACCCCCATTTTAGTCAGAAGAGTCTGAAAGCATTTTCTAAGTAGTATCTACACTCTACATTAAACAAGTCCTGTAACAAAGCAGTGTAGTTTTACCTGAATTTAAACTGCATTATCAATAATAGTTACATAAGACAAAATATTCCTTTGCCCTGTCTTCTTCCCTGTCCCCAGATCCCACCAATTTAAAAAAGGTCAAATTGTACCCCAGTGAGAATGATGACTAGAATTAAGGCATATACCTTTGCTAAGTTAACACAAGGGCATTACTGGATAAGAGAGTAGGTGTAGAGGAAAAGTGCCGGTGGCTGAAGTTCTGCTCAGCACTGTTTGAGGAACACGACAGGAAAAGTGCACTCAGCTTAACGTGAGGCTTCTTTGTAGCTATCTCTGCTGACACTGATCAGTGTTTCCAGCCCGCTGTCTCCACCTATCTTTATTTACTAAGATGATGTAAGTGGGAGAAAAAAGATCATCTATGTTTATTTAAAGTATTTCCTGCTAGTGGCCAGAAAGCCTTCCATGCCTCCCCTTTGGAAGGAGAAAGCAGCTCAAGATTTTATTCTTATCAAACAATAGAATAACTTGCCTGTGAATTTTCTGTTTTTCTACTGACATAGAGGCTTAACAAGTAATTGTAGCAGGTAACGTAGTTACTAAACTAACTAAACTAAGTGAGAAAATTTGTAGTTGATAATAAATACTTAACAATAGCATAACTTACTTACTCCAACTGGCACTTGTTTATAAAAGGCAAAACTGGGGATTTTGTCCTTTGGTCTTTGTTGCCTACTCACCTGTTCTGACATGTGTATATGGGAAATTCAGAATTCCTGTCTTTTATTTCCCCTTCGTTTGCATGTCATACTCACTTTGCAATTCTGTTTACTACCCTTGAAAGGTAAAAAATCTGTAATACTGAGAGTAAGGGTATCCCTTAGATGTATGGTACAATTGAAGGTGGGGGAATAATTGTATATTTGATTTTTAGAAAGTAACACTGAAATGGTGAAGTCTTCATATGAAAATGATTTATACAGCCAAAGGTAAGGCAATAAAAGCAGGACAGATAGACATGGGGGCTCCTTGTGTCAGGAGTACTCAAATAAATGTTAAGGTTTGGGCTGGAGGCCATACATACTTCTGTCTTCTGAAATTAGAGAAGTTGGAGTCTATGCACACATATAATGCACATATGCAATCTGCAGTCTTTGAATACTACAATTATTATCTCCCAAGACCTTGAAATCATGAGCTAAGAGGAGACAGGGTGCTCTGAATCTGACCTAGTTTGTGTTTCTCAAGGCTGGAAACTTACCTGCTGCAAATAAAGTTGCACTTCCCACAATCAATCAGTAGAGACTTAGAATGCAAACTTTGTGCAACTTAACATGAAAACCTAAGACGTGACAAAACTGCACCTGCCAAAGTAAGTGAATACAAGTGTCACGGCTCTGCACCAGAAACCACAGCTGGGTATATGATTTAAACACATACACACATGGAAACTGATTAAAATACAAAGTGATAATGTGAGCCAAAATGTGAGTACTATACCTATATTTAGGATGGTTGCATAGCAGAGGTGTCAATATAACCACTTCATATTCACAGGTTGTGACTTCTGCCACTGAAAGAATCTCGTGTTTAGCTTCTGGATGACAGATGTACATCACTGTACTCAATCTGGGTAGGTTTTGTCTCAAGCTACAGGGCGTGCCATTTCCCATTTCTACGGGATAGTACGGAGTCATCTGCCCTTCTATATTTTTTGTAGGTATCTAGATGAAAGAAAGTAAAAATCAAGAATCAAAGTAAAGTTGCTTTGACTCTTCTGAAATGAAAACCACTATTATATTGTGCAGAGGCAGCATTACTTAACTGAAACCAGCCTTTGTGTAGTTACTTGATGTTTCTGCAACATCCAAACATGTTCTGGTTTATCACCTCCAACACAGCACTGCACAAATACACTGAGCCACACAAGCTCTGGCTGCAAACACAGCTTGTTTCTCTGCACAGAGGCTGCCCGACATTTCAGTTCTAAGAGAACTTGCCAGTGGGGTGCAATGTTTTGGAAGAACATTGAGCCAGCTGTGTTCACCCCACAGTCTAGGAGACAGGGAGATGCAAGTACCTCTGCCAGACTTGGCTCAGGTCTGGCACGTTACCTTCAGTGCCAGGCCATGAACAACCTGAAAATGCCCTCTGCAAAGTCATCCCAATCCCTGCACTACAACTCCCAGCATACTCAGCCTGCATTGTACCTTATCCACAGAATCTCATGCGACCTGTTAGCATAACTAACAAAGTTAAAGATATAAACAAGGTAAATCCCACTTTTGACACTCTTTAAGTGTGTCGCAGACTTGTTCCTTCATGTTTCCTCCAGCTTTCACTTCAAGAAATTAATTCCACAAGCTGGTAAAATTCCCTCTTCTGGCTTCTCTCTCAGAAGCAGCTAAAGTTCCTGGATACCAGAAGTTCTGTTTGTGCAAACACCATGCTGGTACCCACAAACTAGATCTTTTTCTACCTGTGCTGCTTGAGCTAGTAAAGGTTTTTGGTGCACAACAAATCAGGCTCTGTGCTACAGGCAGTGGTGCCTTCTGTGGTCAGGACACTAACCCCATGGAGCTGAGACCCTTCCATATCTCACCTGCTTTGGTTTTCAAACCAAAACCTGTCACAACCCACTCTCTCCTCCTAAAAACTGTTCCATCATGAACAATGAGACATTTATCAAAGTTAAAGGATCAATATGCTGGTAGTTTACTTGCTTGGGTGCTCCTTAGCTTCCAATTGCTTATTCACTCCATACTTCAACATTCAGTCAAAGGTGGGAAACGAGGATATATTCTGATTGTGTACAAGAGAGCTAACAGAAAGGGTATCAGTGCCTTCAGCTTTTATTTTTCTGAATGAAACAACTGATTTTACATTAAAAATTGAAAAACGATACCTACAGGTTTCATTGAAGCTAACTATTCAAGAAATCTAAACAGAGATTCTATGTTCTATATATACTCTATGTTCTATATATACGTTCTATGTGTATGTTCTGTGCACACATACACATACACAACTAAAAAGCATCCCAGTAGGATTTAGGATAAATATTTGGTCACAGCAGTTTTTGTTTACATTAAGCATCACCCAACTGCATCATGTATTCTTTCACAACTAGAGATCCCACACAAACTGCTACTCTAAATTCTTTATGGACTGAAACCAAGACAGTGTAAAAAAAGAGTCAGTAATGCCTTAACTTCTTCTGAATTAAAAAACCAGAGAAAGTTACACTACAAAGAACCCAGTTTTCTTAACTTTACAAGCGACATAACTGCCACTGCCATTAAAATGGGCCACATTCTAACTCGGGTCTGTTCTCCCAAAACGCTTATCAGGCATGTGTATTTTCTGAGAGTGGTGCAGAAGAACCACTCTGTGCTATCAGCCTTACAAAGAACATCTAAACAAAGATTTCATTTCAAAATTAAAGTGAAGGATAACTGGAAATAGGGTAGGTGCATTCTGTCCACAAATCAAATCTGCTGTTGCCAATCCCAAACCCCAGCATGCTTCAGGTAATTACACTGTGTTGCTATAATGTTAGTAACTCAAAATTGAGTTTTGGGGCCTAAACAAGAGGAAAGGTTTTCTAATGGATAAGGGAAGCACCAAGTTTTATGGGTTGGATCATCAATTCAGCTAACAAATCTTTTAGGGATTCTGTGGTGTAGTATTTTTTTCTGTAGGATTTTGTCAAGCATTTCGCCCTACTCAAAATACCTGAGTGTCACTGAAGGAATCTCTGACATTACTGGAAAAATAACTGTCACTAGATCAAAACGTGACCTTCTGGTTCTATGTAATGTTTTCATAGAAGAGTATATAATTAATTTAATTTTAAAATTAGCATAACCTTAATGTGAATGAATAGAAGAGAGAGAAATCTGACTAGCTAGACTGAAGGAGCTTTCTGAGCTGAGACTGATAATCAAAACTGAGAAGACTCAGCTCAGGAACAGTTTCATTTTTCAATACTGATTCTGGTAGGGAATTAATTGCATCATCTTGTCACATATAAACTGCCTTCACTGTTGACGGCAAAAGTAAAAATAGATGTTTTTCACTTGCCTCTTTTGCACTCTCTTTTGGATTTTCCTTCTCTTCTTGATCTAGGGAATAATTAAGAATGAGGTAAGCATAAAGTCTGTGGACTCGACATAACATGAAATCATATACAGAGAAGTGTGTGTGCATTTGCTAGTACTTTGTGTATACACTGCCAAGAGTCAACCTCATGAACCTGCAGGTGCATAATAGGAAAGAAAGGAAATAAACAGGGATCTTGAGTGCAAAGTAAATGCTGTCTTAAAACAATTTTGAGTTTGTAGCACAGGCCAAATCCTGCCCCACCACCACCAGCAGGCCAGTCAGGGCAGAACACTGTTGCTGTTTTGTGAGAGGCAGCTGACTATTCTTTTCAAAGTGAGTGTATTGCAAGCTGGGGCTGTAAACAGGCACGTAATTAAGCCCACCCACTAACCAGCCTCAGAGGATACGCTTGGTGTAGGAAGAAGAGAGGCCAGACTGCCAGCCTTTCTAACAATCATGAGAATAAACATCCTTACAGGGCAGGGGTTATGAGTTGTCACGGGTGAGAACTATGCTTAGAATTCCAAACTGTTTTGGGAGATAGCCTGGACTCCATTAAGAATTAAGTGAGCAAAAGGACATTTGGCTTTGCTGTCACCCATTCAGCTGTTCCACATTTACTGCATCGCATTTGTGGATTCAGCTCACAAGGATTTGAGTAACCATCTACATTACTTTTTTTAACAGAAGTAGGATGAATTGATGTATAGGAAGCAGAGAAAGAATAGAGCCTGCCACCTCAGCAGGGAGGACAGAGGGTCAACATGCTAAAAACCTCAGATATGATAACTTGGAAGTATCATCACACGTAACTCCAGCAGTAGCTCCACAGAAGAATTGGTAAACTCGCATTAAATGTTTTGGTTTCTGTACAGCAGCATCTAGGGAGGATCAGGCATCTCTGCACAGGATTAATGACAGCACTAACAAGCACTGTAACTCACTAGCAGATGTCAAACAATGCAGTTTCTGAAGCTTTGTTTCTCTTCTGGACTAAGATACCTAACTGAAGGCTGCAGGCTGGAATTAAAAGGAATGGGATTAATGGTGCTACATTCCCTCGAAGACTGAGGCATTCAAGTTAATCACTTTTAGGAAGCAAAAACAGGCAGTGCCCACCTTTTACAAACTACCCTAGAATTAAAAAAAACTTCAAACAACTCTATTATGTCTTTTCTACTGTTTCCATCAGCTTTGATGAATCAACACTTTGTGGATCTTTTGAGATCTTTGGACTAATATACTGCCAAAGTGCTCACCCAAGGAAGCAGATGCTGGCAAGTAGAACCACAGAATTTCCATTGTCTACAATAATTTGTAGGTAAAAACAACCTGAAGTGCTCAGAAAATTATTCACTCTAAATTGCAGTTTGACTTTGGGGCTCAGTGAGCTAATTTCCACCGAAGTCCTGCTTTATGCACTTCAGTTCTTCTGATTATCTGTACCAGGACCCCTAAAAAAAGACCCTCAGGCAGCTCCAGGGATCAAATCTACCTGCAAAGGCTGCAAGCATTTGGGTTTGCAAACTACGTTTTATTACAGCATAGCAGAGTTTAAGATGTGCTACACACTCTGCCCTCTGCTCACACTTTGCAAGACTCTCCCCACTCAGAAAGAGACTATATTAATGAGGTCTGGTACATACTGCTTCCATTTCTTATACTATGTATTTTCTTCCTCTGACACTAATTAATATGCCATAATTACTCTACTCAATAAGACAGCATGGCAAAATTGCCAGGATGGATGCAAAGTAAGGTGCTGAAAAAGAATTAATTGAAAACAATACAGCTTGCAGAAAAAAAAAAAGCAAGCTGCAAAATTCTATTCTGTTGCACTGAGAATGAGTTTTGTATAGCATCTTTCTCAGATGGTAGTAATTAAAATCCAAACAATTAAATCAGCATCAGCAAAATAAAATAATCTAAGACAAACCTGGTTCTGATAATGGGTTCTTCATCATCATATTCCCCAGATAGTATTCCTGGATGTTAATTTTCTACAATCAAAAGAAGTTAAAAGAAATTTCAATTACTATTCATCATACTTTAAGTGCACATTAATTAAAGGCTTCTGAAGGAGTTAAGCATTCACATGCTAGCAGAAAAAGGGGTTGAAACTACTAAATCGTAAGGACCCTACCTGTCCCGTTTCCTTCTCCTCGTGGTATTGACGGATGTGCTTTCCATGGCACACCTCGTAAGTCCAATAAGATTCAATCTTTAAAAAAAAAAGATTCTAGTTAGATACATTGACCACCCTCCTCTCTTCCCTCAAAGTCCTCCCCCACATTTTGCTTTTGCAGCAATGAAACAGCCCAAGCGTGTGGGCTTGGGCACCGTCAAAAACAATGCACTGTGAAGTGCCTCTGCTCCTCAAGCATATTGATGATGTTCCAAATAAACATAACAGGTAAGTTTCCTTAAATTTCACACTGATATAACAAAGGAAAAAAAAGAAAACATTAAGTAAGATGTCAAGACTAAGCTTGCTTGAAAATTACTGAGGCTAAACTGTAGCAACTCCGCACAGTCTGACTTTGGCAACTGCCATCAATAGAAGCTGTCTACCGATTGGGCTGGACCCACTCCTCCTTCCTCAAGGACTTGTGTGTGGGATGTTGCGTATAATATTTGTCCATTTTTGCTCTCGCTGGTTCTCAGTACCAGCTTGTTTGGTATTAGGGTCATTCTTGGATTGCAAGACATGAGTCTTTAAATTGGGGCAATAGCTGGTAAAAAAATAGAAAGCTTTCAGAGTATCTTGAGGCATGTTTGTTTTGGTCTTCTAACATATTCTGAAAAATGCTTTTCACTAGACTTTTACACGTTATCAGCTTAATCCCTGGAATTAAGTGTTTAAATCCACATTTTAAAGTTGCTACTATAAAATTCAAATAAACTGAATTGCTAACATCTTCAATTATGAAGAATTTTATTAGCAATATTAAGATATAGTCATAAAGTTGCAGAGGCCTTATTTTGAATTAAATTAGTATCTGATCTATCCAAAGAGTTTACTACATTAAACCTTGAAATGGAGTGGACTGTAAGTTTTGATTAGCATTTAAACTATCAACACAGAAGTAACATACTCTATATGAACAGCTACTTTGCTTAAAAAGAGGTTCCAGCAATTCTCCTGGAGTAGGACCTTTGTAGTCCTTTTCTTCTTCCTGGAACAGAAGTATATTTCATTACATTAAAATCCAAGTAGTTTGGTTAGGTAATATTCATTTGTAGCAGTAAAAAACCAAACAAAAAAACTATTGCAAAATTAAAAGGTACAAAACCTCATTAATTCCTGCCCTGTAGGAGCTGTGTGGTGATTAGTGAAGGAAAAAAAAAAAAAGATAATTCAGTGCAGTAAGAAGGGACAAACAAAAGTCACAAATAAAAGAGTTGAACCAGAGAAGTTTTGCAGTTTAAAAAATACATGTATGGCAAAAGAGTAGGAGCTCTCAACTTGCTCACAGTCCAGAGTGGCAGTTTGGGATGTCAACATTAAAACAGCATCGACAATCCCTCCACCTGTCAGTTAGTGCTGATGCTGTACTGATGCAGTGTAATCAGCATATCACCCAGCTTTTGTGTAATTTTAAAAAAATGGATTGAAAAAGCATATGTAACACCAAGGAAGTTTATTTCTGTGTAATTATTGCTCTATAAACGTGCACGCTATTGAAAAGATGTGTCCTTGCCCATTTCAGGGAGGTTGGAACTAGATGATCTTTAAGGTCCCTTCCAACCCAAACTATGATTCTACATCCCCTACACTACTAAAGATTCTCCACCTATGCAGAAGCACTCTGTATATCAGTCTAAGGACAACAGCTTTCTTAAAATGCAGGCACCCAGCAGGACTGCTGGTCTGTGAGTTCTCACGGTGTCAAAAAATGAACCACTGCAGGAACAAAAACCAAATTATAAGACCTCACCAAAGGCCTCCTCAGTCTACCTTATCTTGTACAAACAAACATATTTAGACACTTGGTTTTTTTAATTTAAACTCCACACTGTGCATTTAGATTTCCAATTAAGAAACAGGGAATAAAGTACATTACTGGTGGCAGAAACACTACTAGGACAGATACAGCAGTTATGATAGCAGTGTTAACAGCCTTTATAGTAGTTTACTGGCCTAGAATTTGACAATATTACTTAAAATACAAAAATCTCCCACTCACTGATAGACCTAGCAATAAAAGGAGCATTATAACAACAATTTGTTGTCATATAAGGACCTCAAGACTGGCCCCATTTAGTGCAGAGCTAGAATGTAACACAAAGCGAAGGCATGTGCTATAAACTATGAAATTGTGAAACATTCTATAGATTATTTTCCTTTTAGAGAAAGAAGTCTGCATTTCTTTTTTTTTTTAAAAAGTAACTGAAAATATATAGTAAAGTCTTATCTACAGTTTATGATTACAAAAAAGACTGGACTGACCTTACCTCATTGCCACTGGCTATCAGTGGAAGTATACATTTATATTTTTCTTTATCCACAGTGGTCATTATAATGTAGTTATCTTCTTTGTACAGGACGCCAGTTGTAGGCTAAGAAAAGAGCCAACCTTTTTAATGCTACTTGTTAGAAATATTCTTGAATTCATGAACGGTACAGTCAATTTACAGGGCAGGTGGAACAAAGTTTACCCTGGTCTTAATCATATCACAAGACTAGGCTTTGGCATTCAAGCTTGCTTGTATTTGCTTGCCTTCACCTCCGCTTCCATCCTTGTACTGCCCTCCTCCACCATCACCTTAGAATCACAGAACAGTTTGGATCAGAAACGACCTTACAGCCCATCCAGTTCTGCCTCTCCCCACCACAGGTAGGGACACCACCAACTACATCAGGTTGCTCAAAGCCCCATCCAGCCTGGCCTTGAACACCTCTGACTCAGCCACCACTGACTGCTCTGGGCAACCAGTGCCAGCACCTCACCACCCTCCCAGGAAAACTTTTCTTAACACCTCATCTAAATCTCCCTCTTTCAGCTTAAAACTGTTCCACTTAGTCCTATCCCTGCACTCCCTTATAAAGAGTCCCTCCCCAGATTTCCTTTAGGCAAACTTCTTTCTTATTCCTCCTTAAATATTTTCCATCTCTGTGGAAGGCCTTTATCACAGAAACACCCCCAACCATGACCTATTACAACCAAGCATTCCCACACTGACTTTAAGGACAGATTTTCCTGTGATTTTCCCAGGTGCAGGCCATGGTCCAATGCTTGCCCTCCAGCCTGGCCCACATGTACACACCCTTGCCTGCCCAAGCACGCACCACAGTGCGAAGCACCTCCTGAAAGGCCAAACCCCCTCCTGGTGCAGGGGGGGCTTCACAAACACAGAGCATGAGGGAGTTCTGGCTACTGCACCCAACTCCTGTCATCCTGACTTACTCTTGTACAGCTACAATGGCCCAGCATCTCCAGCGAGGGGGACTCCAAGGAGAAGTGAGTAGAGAGACCCCTCAAACACACCCACCCACCCCACCTCACATGCATCAAACCCCCTCCTACACCCACAGCCCTCATTCCCCTCTCTCCCCTCCCCAACACACACACGCACACACACCCCAAGGCTCACTCTTCCCACCTCCCCTAAATCCCCACCCCTCCCACATTTCTACCTCACACCCACCTTCATCCCCATACCCACTGCTACATCCCTACATGCACTCCCACTCCCCAAACACCCCCAGGCTCCCTTGCCTCAGACACACTCCCACCCCACACTCTCAATCCCCCCACCCCCCAACTCCCTCCCTACACACACTGCCAACCCACCCCCCTTTGGACTCCCTCCACTGCCACAACCCC